>JAHPZR010009547.1:17500-20000 GCA_019787425.1 Platygyra sinensis | reverse complement strand
TGGATGCTCTCAGCAAATTCAGAAGAATCTCTACGATGTGAAGATAAGACATCCAGAAGCTAGACAGCTTCCTATTACTGTTGCGAAGGTAGCCCAGGTACTTGTCATAAAGAACAATCGAACTCCGAGTACGGTTGACTTTTCATGTCTGCATTGAATTCCCGTTAACATGGATTATTATACAGTGGGATTAGGCCATTGAAGAACTGTTGCACGGACAAATTCTTCTCAGGGAATTTTTCAATACATGACTGAAATCCTTTCCAAGCAAGTCTCTGCAGTGCTTCATACATTAGCTTGTGAAATCTAACGGCATGGTTGTATCTGCGTCCATCAAGAACACCAGAAACAGATCCCACTGCGATCACCCCAGACTCGATACAAATGCCCCTTAGGCCTGCATCTTGAACTTTTAGCGCTTTCCAAGTATAGATAACAGCGTGCAGATTGTGTGAAATAGTCCATTCTCAATACAATGCCTTTAAACATGTCAGGGTATTTCCACACAATCTCAGTTGCCTTAGCATAAAGGGCTTGATCAAGCACAACCATAATGCTCTTCATTTAAAGCGTATCCTTGACCTTAACAGAGTGCACCAAAACTTCATGGGCGGTTGACATGTTGGTTGCAGGTGCATTGATTGTGGGAAGATACCCAACACTGTCTTAACGAACTTCAACTTTATTGCACCCCGAAATATTGAAACCAGTCCTTCCACTAACTTTCTGCGGTAGTATCGAAAACGAAGACCCTGAAAACGAAGACCCGAAGACCTAAGACCTACGAAAAGGAAGACCCCCTACGAAAACGCAGACCTCCTACGAAAACCAAGACCCCTTTATTTTTTGTAGGAAACAAAATAATTTTGTAGGAAACGAAATAATACTCTTCTCGGCCAGAACTGATGAATAACGGCGGTTCATCTAGAAATAGACCAAGCCTGAAAATAGACATTCACAAGGTTCGAGATCTATCATCATCTGGAATATCAATAAAATACTAACACAAATGTAACGGTTCCTCTTCGTAATGTATTCAATCAAAATAAAGAAACTGAAACAAGTACAAACGAGCGAATACCGAATACCGAAGACCAACGGACGAAGCATGAAATATTGTAATACTTTTAATTGTTATTCATTCAAAATATTTCACCCTTTCTGACTGGTTAAAGCCACACGCATAATTCACCATACCAGATGCTGTTGACCAAATTTAGAAAGAATTTTGTCATGTTCAACCGATGACGTCAAAACTGCAGCCCGCTGCAGATTATTGAACTCTTGATCGAGAAACCTAGGACTGGGGACGAGGTTGTATCGTTTTTGGTGAGCAGAAAAACAAAGAGCTCATTTTCTCCTTTAAGAGTTTTGTGTGTACAACACGAGAATCCAACAATATACTGTTCGTCGGTTGAGACAAATCAAGTTCCAGGAAATCCTGAAGAGCTTAGACGATGTTCATTTATACCAAAAGGTCCAAGATTTACTCCGGCATCATGGCTAATGGATTTGCACAAGACCCTTTCATTCGGACTTTGTGATGAGTGGATAGGTCGTTAAGGCTTTTGGCTTCTTTGAGAAACAAAAGCTTCTCGTCTGTGTTTTGCCGAAGCAACTCTTTGATAATGACGACTTCCTCAACGACTTTTGGTACTGAAAACGGCTCCAATGCTGCCTCTTTCGATGTCTTCCTTGTCGCAGAGCTACTCCCATCGAAAATCTGGTAATTCAGTGAGCGTCAATCAATTCTGGCCGAGAAGAGTTATATTGAAATTACTTCTTTTCCTACAAAATCATTTCCTACAAAAAATAAAAGGGTCTTCGTTTTCGTAGGAAGTCTTCGTTTTCGTAGCCGTTTTCGTAGGTCTTAGGTCTTCGGGTCTTCGTTTTCGATACTACCAACTTTCTGCCTGGAGTCTGCATGTAGTCGCACTAAGACCCATAGACGGTGGTTTTTTCTTCGTGCGTTTCCAAGTGCTTCCTGGCAGGTAACTTCTACAAATCTTCTAGAACGAGGTCCGCAACGGTCTCCTGCATTGTACATTGTACACTCCTCTTTTTAATCTTAACTATGTGCATTGATGGTCGGAAGCAACAGTTGGACTTGCCTCTGCCCTTGTATAACCCTTATAGCATGTACTGTGGTAACAAGCTTCAGCTGCTATGATTTCACGGGACGCAATTGCGAGAATTCTGCTGTCCCTCTTTTCCATGGCTGATTTTCGAATTGAGTGATCAGCTCGCAAATCTATGTATTGTACCAAGGGTTCCCGATTGCTTGTTTCCTTAAGATACTTACTCTTCTTTTCACAGAATATGCATACATGTTCGTACGTCGTGCTGGTGGTACTGATCGAGGTCCTCTTACCTGTCGTTGCTTACTGGTTGTCAGTTCCTTGCGGTTTTGAAATTGTTTCTAAGAGCTTTTTCATGGTAACCTGTTCAGTTCCTCGGCAAGACCTTTTTTTGTACCTTATCTTGTGCCCAGCCACGCAAA
>JAHPZR010009547.1:10000-12500 GCA_019787425.1 Platygyra sinensis | reverse complement strand
TGAATAACCGCCACAAAAACACGCAAAAACCGAAAACCGCGAGCTAAATTTATGATTTCCCGCAACCGCACGATAATTTCTTAACCGTAAACCACCAGATAAATGTAAATGAAACCGCAAACCGGTACTCAAAATTGGCTTAAACTGCCAAACCGCCAGACTATAATAGACCCTCTAGTAACCCGAGGCGATAACAACTCTTGACATAAACAAAAATATCAACGGCTATCTTGCAAAACAGCTCAATTGATATGACAATCATTAGACTAATAGAGTAACTTGACAATATAAGCCTTTG
This sequence comes from Platygyra sinensis, assembly GCA_019787425.1. Taxonomy (NCBI): domain Eukaryota; kingdom Metazoa; phylum Cnidaria; class Anthozoa; order Scleractinia; family Merulinidae; genus Platygyra; species Platygyra sinensis. The sequence goes on along the minus strand of JAHPZR010009547.1, from coordinate 12,202 downwards.
ATCTCGTGAAAGTGATTTCAATAAAACCTCGATACTAAGTGAACCTTTCACGATAACGAAAAGACTCACAATTCGTAACTTAGCAAATAACTCACAGCAAAAAAAACTTATGTACTTTGGTTGATGACTTGCATCAAAGGGTAGCAGAGACAGCGAAATACACTTGAAATCGCAGCAAATTGCCGGTATCCTCTGATCATAGCACAGTAGCGGTGTAACTTCACAAAAATCGCTGACTAAAAGAAGTTGCGCTAAATAATTGCCTAGTTGCTATGCAAAAAATCCTAGGGACGTGTTATGAGAAACGTGGCACCCACAATAGAGACTATTTCTAGCAGAAAAACTTCTAGAGCTATTGGATAGGTGCGAGATCGCAACTATGAAAGATTTGATTCTGAGATCACCGATACTTGTGTGGAATAATAACTGATAATAAATCGGTAGGAAACTTCATAGAAGTAGCCCTTTTCACGGTTAATTTTTGTCATTTGCATTACAATGAAATTCAGCATGTATGCGAGGCAATTTCGGGCTATTTTGTAGTTTTAGTCCGAATTTGCCTCGCATCCGTGTTGGATTACATTGTAATGTAAATGAGAAAAATTAGTATAGGTAATCAAATGATTTCGAGTGCAATTTGGAATAAATATGCACGAGTAAATTTTTCAAAGATTACGAAAAATTGCACGAGCCCGTAGGGCGAGTGCAATTTGTAGTCTTTGAAAAATTTACGAGTGCTTATTTATTCCAAATTGCACGAGAAAAATCATTTGATTACTTGTTCATAATATACAAGTAACAATTTCTGTCACGCTTCAATGTTTTGCGTGACAAATGGCGGCAACAAGCTACATCAACTTTATTGGATGAAAATTTGACAGGTGGATTCAAGCGTAAAAATTCATTCACTCTCTGCAAGTCATGTATGAAAACTGAGCAGTTTCTTTTTACAGTTCAAAGCAGTCTTTACTCACAGTTGAATTGAAGAACTTGACCACGAAGCAGAGGACATACTCCCTGCTGTTTTGATGCGGCTTTCTTGCCAAATGTTTTTTGAGTGGTTGAGAAACTGTGTGCAAGAAACTATTGAACCTGGCCATGGTACAAGTTACTTTGACCAAAATACCGAGAAACGAAGCTAAAATCTACCAAGAAACGGAATTTCTTAGCTCTGAAGGACATCTTTTTAACCTCTCCTGGTTGCTGCCTGACTTTAGTTTCTTCACTGGACGTTGTACAGGTTAGATTTGCCTCCTGAAGCGTTTACCGGGTTTTGTTACGGACTAATGAACGACCTTTCTAATCTCTAAGCTCGCCGTTTCAGTTCTTTCACAAAAGTATAATGCTTGCACTTTTTGTCTTAAAAAGTAAGATGTGGCCGGTTCTTAGGACGTCTTGTTGGGTCCTTCTTCGCCTTTTATTTAGTGGTGCTCAAGAATTTTACAATTTACTTCTTCAACTTATTTGTAATGTAGTCGTGATCTACGCCGGCATATTTCCATTCACTCTAGCTTAAGGTTATGTTCAAGTTTTTGACCTCGCGGCTTTTGTGTATATCTACTTCACTTTACTAGTTTAGAAGTTGTTGTTGAGCTTTGAGTTTGCTTCGTTATGTATTGAAGTTTCAATCTTCGTTTAGTTTTTGTCCGCCATTTTGTTTGTCCGAGCTCAAAGTCGGAGCTGTCAATCATTTTCAAACTAATTACACTTTTTTGCACTCAATTACACTTTTTTGCACTGATTTGGGATTAATTGACATGTTCTTAACCAATCAGAATGCAGAAATTGTTGCTTGTATATTATTAACCGTGAAAAGTGCTATTGCTTCGCATTCACGTTAGATTACATTGTAATGCAAATGAAAAAAAATTAACCGTAAAAAGGGCTATTGATAAACAATCGGCGTTTCAAAACTAACAATGGGGTATAGGAAATCAATCACAAACCTCTGAAAAATGTTTCTATTTGTTTTAGTTTCCAATTTGCATTGGAATTTAAGCTTGCAGCTAAGCAGCTACTGTAGTTCTTGAATTTTGTCCTTAGCTGTTTCTCGAAGTGCTTACATCACGAAGGTTAACTTCTCGGTGGATTCATCTGAATGTACTATTTCACTGACAGACTTCATACCAGAATCCACAAATTCTTCTTTTCCTTGTTTTAATCTCATCAATTTCCTCTAGTAAGGACTTTGATTGTTCCCAC
>JAHPZR010009547.1:0-2500 GCA_019787425.1 Platygyra sinensis | reverse complement strand
GTAGAGCGGATATTTCGCAGTTAATAAAAATTGATTAATGGCGAAGTAATCGTTCTGTATAATAGTTTAGAGTGAATATTTCGTAGTTAATAAAATTTCATTAAATGCGAAGTACTCACTCTGTATTATAATGTAGAGCGAATATTTCTCAGTTAATCAACGGCGAAGTACTCACTCTCAGTATCCGCGGTACCCATTTATACACCTGGGTGGAGAGGGGCACCGTGAGAGTTAAGTGCTTGCCCAAGAACACAACACAATGTCCCCGGCCAGGGCTCGAACCCACACTGACCACGAGGCACCGCTCATCCCTGAAGAAAAAAAAATCAAGTGAATCTCGTGGTTACTACGTTTTCTCAAACGGAGATGTTGAACTTGATGCTTCTAACTCTAATCGAATACAAAGACCTACAAAACAGCTGTTAACAGCTTTATTAAGCAAGCCGAACCATAACTAGTCTTTCAGTAGAGCTATAAAACACTACAGTGAAATACAGTAAAATACTTTTCTGGTACTTCATTACAAGGTAGATCCTTTGTTAATTTTTGTTCTAGTTTTCTGAGATGTTACAAAAACGAACGTTAATCTTATGAAAACCAAAATTTGTCGTATTGGTTTTGTTTGCAGTTAAGCTTTTATCGGTGCTAATCGGGCCCATCTCACTTCACTGGCCTTCACTGTCCTTAGTTGTTTTTTAAACCTTGCGATCTCACTCCAGGTCCATTGTGTCCCGTTAGTGTTCATCAGAACGGTTTGTCTGAATATATTGACTTCAACTTGAACAATTAACATATCATCATCACATTCTGTAACAGACGGATTTGGCTACCTTGCCACCTAATTCATGTCACTTGATGATTTCTTTGTGAGGTTACGATTGTGCAATCTGTCCCATGCCGCAGAGTGCAATGTAACCCCCGAAATGAATTATTAATTTAGCGTCTTATAGCCAAACTACATCCTTCAACTTTAGTGAATACAATTTTCTACCTAGAGTATTTTAACGCTGGCGTCTAAAGCCGTGATAAGCCCTACTGAGTTGCGACAAAGTTAGCTCAATCCTTGTATTGATTTTCCTTAATTTGATTTAATTTTCAGTTCTTTTGCACGAATGCCTACTTGATTATCCTCACGTCCTTGCTGTTTAGACCTTATTTGTGTTTTCCTCTAACTTGGTTGTGTTTTTCAGACCGTAGTTGTGTTTTCAGACCTTAGCTGTGTTGTTCAGGTCTTAGTTGCTTTTTTTGAGACTTAGTTGTGTTTTTTAGATCTTAGTTGTGTTTTTCAGACCTTAGTTGTGTTTTTTAGATCTTAGTTGTGTTTTTCAGACCTTAGTTATGTTTTTTAGACCTTAGTTGTGTTTTTCAGGCTTAGTTGTGTTTTTTAGATCTTAGTTGTGTTTTTTAGATCTTAGTTGTGTTTTTTAGATCTTAGTTGTGTTTTTTAGATGTTAGTTGTGTTTTTTAGACCTTAGTTGTGCTTTTCAGACCTTTATTGTGTTTTGAGGTGTTAGTTGTGTATCTTAGACCTTAGTTGTGTTTTTCACACCTTTGTGTGTGTTTTTTAGGTCTTAGTTTTGGTTTTTCAGTCCTTAGTTGTGTTTTTCAGACCTTAGTTCTGCTTTGGAATCAACAAGTTTTTTGAAACGGATTTCACTATAAAAGTTCACGTTAAAAAAAGAACGACGTTTCGACGTTCGACGGTCATTTTCAAGTTGAAAAGTAATAATTTTTTGTATGCGCTTAAATAAACAATCGATTATAAAAATGCTAAAGATACTGACTAAAACTCTAAAATATTTACATAGAAACAATACATCAAAAAATTGCGGCATGAATACTAAAGAAAACGCTAAGTAAATAGTTTCGCGCAACCTCGTTTCCCGGAGCCTTTTCCCCAGCCAGGGAAAAGGCCCTGGGAACGAGGTGAGTTTCGCGCGGTTCGAGCCACTGTTCAGTTTTGGTTTAAGTTTGCGAATAAAAAGCATTTCAAAAAACTTGTTGATTCCAAAGCAGAACTAAGGTCTGAAAAACACAACTAAGGACTGAAAAACCAAACTAAGACTAAAAAAACACAACAAAGGTGTGAAAAACCAACTAAGGTCTAAGATACACAACTAACACCTCAAAACACAATAAAGGTCTGAAAAGCACAACTAAGGTCTAAAAAACACAACTAACATCTAAAAAACACAACTAAGATCTAAAAAACACAAACTAAGATCTAAAAAAACACAACTAAGATCTAAAAAAACACAACTAAGGCCTGAAAAACACAACTAAGGTCTAAAAAAACATAACTAAGGTCTGAAAAACACAACTAAGATCTAAAAAACAACAACTAAGGTCTGAAAACACAACTAAGATCTAAAAAAACACAACTAAGTCTCAAAAAAGCAAACTAAGACCTGAACAACACAGCTAAGGTCTGAAAACACAACTACGGTCTGAAAAACACAACCAAGTTAGGGAAAACACAAATAAGGTCTAAAAAACAGGA
>JAHPZR010009546.1:17500-25321 GCA_019787425.1 Platygyra sinensis | reverse complement strand
TCGGAACATTTTTTGTAAAATTTCTTGCTTGCCTGCTTCTCCTAAGATTTTCGAACATCTCAAAATATGGTATAATTGCCTATTTTTAACGGATTTTTACCCTAAAAAGGTCACCTATAATTTTCGGGAGCCTTTTTTCTGGCTGAAATTTTCGAAAGGGTAAGTTTTGATCCCTGTAATTTTCGGATCACTAGACTTTCAGCTAGGAAATCCGAACAAATGAAAAATTTTTAGGGGATAAAAATATGCCTATATCTACCGTTTAAATACCAAAATACTTTCAACAATGCTATGTTTTAGTGGTTTTGAACTATATTCTCGTTGGGTGCCCCTGTTGACGTAAGGTACCATATTTCATCGAATAATAGCCTTCCCTCGATTAACTGCCTCTCTCGAATAATCGCCCCTCTTTGGCCGAAATATTTAAAATAATTGCCTTCCTCGAATAATCGCTCCCACCCCCCTCACCATTTTCTCTTTCTCTCATCCCGGGGTGGGGGGGAGTACTTAACAAAGTTTTATACGGGGAGGCTCCGCTCCGAGGTCCAACCCCTTACCCTTTCATCTACCATTTTGGCAGAAAAGGTACCCCTTTTATATAACTTTTATTGAAAAAGGTACCCCTTTCACATACCTATTTTAGAAGTCTTGTTCTCGTTTTTATGTAAAGCTTAATAAATGAACTTATACAAGCTTCTGGGGCGTCTATTCGAAAAAATTATAATAAAAGGCCCTTTGAAATACTTAAATGACCGATTTCTCTACCCTTTTGTATACCTCAACTTGTGAAATTCCTACCCTTTTTTTAATACCTTAAGCCTGAAAAAGGTACCCATTTTGGGCAGAGCCTCCCCGTATAGGCCATTATAGGGAGAACCCCCCCAGGGATTATCCCCTCCCTCTCAAGTCAAAAATTGACATCTTTGGTAACAAACAAGCTTTCATTTAATTGTTCACAACTGAATGGTTACAAAAGCACCGTTTTTTTAAACAGTTTTTGTCTATGATAATGTTCATGTATTTCACTTTTTCCTTCATTGCTTGGAGCTCTTTATCAGATATGTTCTTGTTCCTTGCTTGCAATCAATAAATCGCTGGAACAACAAGTGCATTTTCTTAAGTCCCCTTTCTGATACATGTAACCTCGGTTTATATTTGATGTGATAAGTTTTTTTGATTTAATGGTATAATAAAACAAAATATTTAGGGCACGACCTCCTGTGAGAAATATTTGAAATAATCGCCTCCCTTGAATAGTCGCCTTCCCTTGAATAATTATCCTATTTTGGTGCGAAAATAGAAATAATCACCCCGGCTATTATTCCAGGAAATATGGCACTCAGACTGGCTAATTTAGTTATCAGCCATATCAACAGTCCCACAGTAGTTGTGTCAGTAATAAAAGTACTTAAGAAGACTAGTATAACACTGTACTCCACTCTGAGTTATGCCTTGCATACCTATAAATTGTAACGCCAGGTTTGAAATAACAATTTTCACACTTAACTCGACTTTCACATTTTTTCTGGGTTTAGAGTCAGGCAATTTTTACATGTACTGTATGTTGAGAAAAAAACTGACAGATATTTTTAAGTGTAACAGTTCCAAACTTGTAAAAATTTAATTCCCTGCATAAACTGATTATGCAGATAAGATTATAGGTAGGTAGGTACACAGTACATTGTGCAGTATCTGCTTGAAATGATGTTTAAGTTCTTAATTGATTTACATTTAGTTTGCTTCTGAATTTTGTGAAGTTCAAAATTTTGGCTCGAAATGTATTTTACGTACAGCACATAAGAATATACCAAAGCTACCAATTGACTAGAAAAGCCAACAGATCATTTGAATTTCCACCAGCACTAACATCAACATCCTACAAGAAAATAATGATACAAAATGAGTAATGTAATGCAAAATATTATATTGATGAATTGTTATCAATCGGCTTTACTCACTGAAGTACAACACAAATATACAACAAAGTCTACATACATCAAACAATATGTTAATTTTTCTCCTCAGGATTGCTATAAGCTGTCTACATCAGAGAAGGAAAAATGCCTTTAGATTTTCCCCTGGGAGGATTGTGTAGGGAATTTCACGCAAGTCCCCTACATTCCTACTAGAATTCCCATTTTTTGAACACAAAATACTCCCCCCCACCCCTCCAAAATTTCCACATGTTTCATGTACACCCCCATACCCTCTGGAAAAAATAGCTTTGGTAAGAAAGTGTGTCAAAGTTAAAGTTGACACTCCAAACACTTAGCCATCTGCATTGCATGTCACTGCCGTTTATTCTCGATCAATCGTAACATAGGAAGATACACACAAAGAAAACATACAGAAAAGATAAAATCAGGGTAAATTGTCAATTGATACCATACTTTTAATCGAGAGCAAGATCGCAGACACACTCACGACACAAGCAAATTTTACAGCAAAATTACATAAAAATAGACAGAGATAAACAAGAAAAAGAAATTCTCAAGTTTGTGAAATCGTAATATCATTTCTAACTTTATAAAAGAACTCATTTTCACGAAAGAAATCTACTACCACTCAGCAGCTTCCAAGGGCAATGCGAAAATAAACTAGGCTAGTCACCAGTGCTTTTTGGTCCACATGGTGACTCCATTGTCAATATCATGATTCAACTACAAGTATTCAAGCTTCTATTTTTCATGTGAAAGATCTACTTAGTAGGTAAGAAAGGATTTTTGAAACCAAATCGACCGTGCAATCTCCCTCCCCTCATGAATTTTGAGGGTCTTTGACCCCCCCAACCCTTTGGAATTTCCGATTCCCTCCGTGGTGAGGTATGGATATTTTCTGAACCAGAAATTTTAACCTTGTTTTTCACATGTCAGAAAAATCACAGACATTTAAAAATCTCAGACAATTTCTTGAGGAAGGGAGGAAGGAGCTGTCCTTTTTCACCTGTCCTATATTTCCCACATAAAATTTTGGTTACAAGAAAGTGTAGTGTTACTGACATTTGTGATAATATTATTACATTTTGAGAGTTGTTACATGTACGTAATTATGTGGACTACTAACCCCACCAGAGTAGAGCCATCTGACCCTTGTTTTTCATTAAATACAAGCTAAGAAAACAAATAAAAAACAAATAGAAACAACAACAACAAAAAAAGGGAGAAAAACAGTCAAATAAAGAACACAGTGGAGAAGGCCACCAAAGATAGAGTTGCTGTAAGCTAGAGTCTAACTGAAAAACTTTGCCCACATAAACATCAGGACCTAAAATTGCATCTACCATTGAACTACATGAAGCCTGTGAAAATAGCCAATCCTCCACTCTCTACAGTGAGTGGCATTTTGCAAGACACTGAGATGTCCTTGGCTGTTTTTGCAGGCTAAGTTGAACTGAACCAGTTGTAAATATTAGTATTTCCCTGACTCATCATGTACAGTATATGTAATTTCCAATTTGTCACCTCAGTAAAAATACATGAACTCATGATACTTCCAGCTTTACAGTACTTACTTTAATATCGACTGAAGCAGCCTCTTTGGAATCACTTTCCTCCTTTGGAGGTGAAGTTTCACTTGGTAATGACGATGACTCAACATTCACAGTACTTGTAGGAGTTGCTTTTGAATGTGTCTCTGATACAAGAGTTTGTTTACTCTCCTTTGAAACTGTCTCTGGTTCAAGATTAGCCTTACTTCCCTTTGATGGTGTCTCTTCAACAAGACTTGTTTTGCTTCCTTTCAGACCAGTTTCTGAAACAAGGCTTGCCTTGCTCCCTTTAGGAGGAGTCTCCGCAGCAAGACTTGCTTTACTTCCTTTCAGACGTGTTTCTGAAATAAGACTTGCTTTACTTCCTTTAGGAGGTGTCGTGGATGAGAGGCTTGCCTTACTACCTTTGTGTAATGACGAGGAAAGACTAGCTTTGCTCCCTTGCATGCTACTGGCAGGGCTGTATTTAAGACCGTCGAAAACAAATTCCTTCCTGGACAATGGCTCTGATCCAGCATTACTTCCACTGTGGCTTGTGTCTTTAGATACCATGTCAAAGTCATGGGCTTCTCTTTTTTTCAACTCAGCAGTGGCCACTGTGTTTATTGTTTCAAGATCAGCTTCTAAAGTATTCTTCAATTGCTCTTCAAGTTCCCCCTCTTCCAACAACAATTGCAGATCTTGTTGACTCTTGAGCAAGTTAGATAAGGAAAATACACACAGTTTGTAAGTACATGTACACAATGAACTAGCAAGTTGGAATTTGAACTAATAGACAAGTACATGTAACATAACATAACATAACATTGTGTGTGGTACGTGTACCACACACAATCAACAGTGTTTCACTGTGATTCCAAACAATGAGAAGAGAGTTAGAAGTGAGATGCACAGCAGAGTATTTTTGACAAACATAGAGGTGTTTGGAAATGTGAAGAACACTGTCTTGAGTGTTTATTAATATACCGGTACATGTACAGTTAGGAGTATTAATCTTAGAAGCGAATCATTCCACAAGGAGCACACAATCTTGCTGAGTAGGGAAAGAGTACAAAATGTAAATAATAGAACGAAAAGATTGAATAGTTTACATTTGTGCCCCTGACCTTTGTGTCCTTTTGTCATCTCTTAAAGCTTACACGATATTACTGGGAATACTCCTGTTTACAAATCCTGCGTAACACTGTACATAGCGCTAAACTCGTACCTAGGCGTTTCCATGCTCAGCAAAAGAATTTTGGTTTGTACGTGTATGTAAATTTGACAAGGGAGGCAAAACTCTTTGCCAAAATATTTTGAATGCACTGCAAATATTTACTTGAATCTCTAAATTTTGTTGCTTTCATGAAACCAAACAAACACAAAATGAGGTCAGAAAGTTTTTCTACAACTTGGCGGAATTTGTTTTTGAATACTTTTGCGACAGGCAGAGAATTTTAGCGACTTTTGCAAAGTTTTGTCTCAATTCGTTTTTCGCAACATGATCGCGCATGCTCTTACCACACGTCAAAACTTTACAAACACCTCCCCCTCTTTGCAGTCTTTCGTCTGCTTACGGCCTGTGCGGGAGAGGGAGGGGAGCGCGAGTGTGCACTGGATGATGTGCTTGGGATTTGGGTAATGGTATGATCGTGTTGCGAAAAGCAAATTGAAACAAAACTTTGCAAAAGTCACTAAAATTCTCCGACTGTTGCAAAAGTATTTGAAAACAAATTCAGGCAAGTTGTAGAAAAACCTTAGAACTGACCTCATTTTGTGCTTGTTTGGTTTCGTGAATGCAACGGAATTATTTTAGAGATTCAAGGGAATATTCGCAGTGTGTTCAAAATGTTTTGGCGAAGAGTTGCCTGCCTTGTCCAATTTATATACAAACCAAAAAAAAATTTTGTTGAGCACGGAAAGGCCTACTGTAGGTACGAGTTTAGCGCTACAGTGACACAGGATTTGTAAGCAGCGGTATTCCCAGTAAATCTCATAAGCTAAGAGATGACAACAGTACACAAAGGTAAACTATTCAATCTTTTTGTTCTATTATTTACTCTCTCCCCAGTTACACAGACTGCAAATGCCACCTGCAGGCCAATTATGAATGTTAAAAATAGTTCTAACATGGCCAAGGGACTACAAAAAAAATGCCTTGAGACATAAGAAACAAATAATTCTTTTGTCTTAGTTCCCTTGGACTTGATTTCCAGCCGTTGTTAGGGAAACAAGTTACGCTCTCCCCTCTGCCCCTTAAAAAACCTCTTCTCTGGGCAGAACAGAGAAGACTGGATGCAAAAGAGAGACAACAATTAAGCCTATAGTCACCTAAGCCTCAGGGAGGCGCGGTGGCCTCATGGTTAGTTCGCTTGTCTCCGGATCAAGCGGTCCGGGTTTGAGCCCTGGCCGGAGACATCGTGTTGTGTTCTTGGGCAAGACACTTTACTCTCACAGTGCCCCTCTCCACCCAGGTGTATAAATGGGTACCGGCAAATTTAATGCTGGGGGGGTAACCCTGCAATGGACTAGCATCCCATCCAGGGGGGAGTAGAAATACTCTCAGTCGCTTCATGCTAAGGAAACCGGGATAAGCTCCGGCCTGATGGGCCACTTGGTTTGTATGCAGACTTAACCCTACCACCTAAGCCTCAGCACCATGAACAAATTTTAATTAATATTCTTAACAGAAATTGCCACATTGGTTGATCGACACAATTGTACTCTAAACACTCACTCTTGTTTCCCAGGACCATGGAGATGAAAACTGATCTTTGGAATGGAATTCCTATCAAAATGACAAAACATAACAAAACAAAAATGATAAATCATAAATTTAAAATGATTCTGGATATGCATACTGCAACAGCAAACTGTAATGTATAAACATAACAACTACAGTACTGCAGAAAACAGAGGAGAAAATGACACCAGTGATATAAGATGAAAGTGTCTCTCAGAAAAAAAAATCAGTGACCAGGCAAACATTTCTTATGTGCATGCACATGTGACTTAGATTAACTAGTGCATACAAGACATGTACAGTGTAGGTAACATGGCCTGGTGTTTCTTCTTTGCCAACTGCTAAATTCTCCCATTGTCTCATATTCTCACCACCTAAGGTCAATACTTTTGTGAGTGACTACAATAACATGTACATTATGACTGTCACTAGTAACAACCATGAAATTTGTAGCTAATGTTGTTGTAATATATTTTGTAATACACTGACATCGTTGAAAAAAAGGTGGTTGTTACACTGACATTATTTTCATTGTTATTATCATTATTTTTGATGATGATGATGATGATGATGATGATGATGACTGTGGTACTGTTCCTAATAAAGATTTCTAAAATTTCCAGTCAAAGAGCCTCACAAAATAACAAACATGGTCCCTTTATTCTCTCAACCGCAAAATTCCCCACGTGCAACACACAACTCTCCCATTTGTCACTGTGGAGGAGGGGGGCACTGGGATTTTCGGTTTTGCGGTTTTGGATATTTTTTTGATCGGTTTTTCGGTTTTTGTGTCAAAAGACTTCGGTTTTTCGGTTTTGGTGTTCAATGCGGTTTGCGGATTTTTCGTTTTTTAGCATCTGGTTTTCGGTTTTCGTAGAAAATACTAGCGGTTTTTCGGTTTTGGTACCCGATGTGGTTTTTGGTTTTTCCTATTTTTTTTTCCTGTTTGGACCTATTTGGGTTCCGCTCTCTCTTTGATTGAACGGCAATTGATCTCGAATAGCCGAAACGCCTCTCAATGTTATTGAGAAGAATGCGTGACAAACTGGATGTCGCGGTAGGGGATCACGCGCCTTGAATGACAATACAATAAAATACAATAGTTTATTCACGTTTCCGAGACTTTGACCTCGCAGACCAGGGCGATCATTTGGTCAGTTTGCGAGCTATGGCTTCCAACGTGCCTCCCGCGCTAGCAGCGGAAGAAGTAATTGAAGGCTTCGGTGGAAAAAGGGCGTTAGGTTTTTTACTCAAAAATGAAATTTATCAAAAACGCTCCAAATTTTGCATGCAGTTTTGTTTAGGTGCGTTAGACAATGTTCTGCATGTTTTTTTGCTGAAGTTTGTTTCGTTTTCGAGATATTACGTATGCAAAAAACCCTGTATTTGTTGTCACGTCAGCACGTGACCGCAAAGACGGTAATTTCACTTAAAATCCAGCAAAATATTGATCTTTTGCAACGTGTAACCTCAAAAAGTGTTGATGTCAGGTTAAAACCGTTAAAACTTTTATTTCACGTTAACGTGCGACCGCAAAGAAGTTCGGTTCACTCTAATTACAGCCAGATGTTAATTTCCCACAATGCGCAAGCTAGACAATGTTGATATCAGG
>JAHPZR010009546.1:0-12500 GCA_019787425.1 Platygyra sinensis | reverse complement strand
GGACTTCCCGTCACTCTGCACATGCTCAGAGCCAAGTCTGACAAATGTGATTGGTTCTGGTCTCAATCTATTGTGTTTACAAAGCCATTCAAAACCGGAATGTCGTTGGACCAGGCCAGAGGTCGCGATCCCCATAACTGACCAAAAGGATCGGGCCTCTGGGGACGAGAATGACTAATACACTAAACAATTAGATTATGAGCTCGAGTTTTCTACCATGTGATAGTTGACGAGGATGCAGCCCGAGTCAACTATATATCACACATAGAAATCAAGAGCGAGTAATCTAATTGTTTTAGTATAAGTCTAGTAGTCGTTCAAACCTTTATCTTAATCCTCTTAACAGACACCTCAAAAACGCCAAGAAGCGGCCTCTATCATACACAACTGTGCTACTCACTACATTCATCTATTACAGAACAGATAGTGTGCAGCGTAGCCAATCTGAGAACAGCATTAGGGATAGAATGCTAGTAGAATTTAAACAATTATTGGATGAGGTTTTTGTGATATCCAGAATAATCAAAGTCGAGGTAAGGGTTATCAGCTGTAGCTGAAGGCTGAGGCTGATAACCTTTACAGTGTATCAAGGCCTTGATTATTCTGGATATCACAAAAACCGAATCTAATAATTGTAAGTTTTAATATACATTGAACGAAAAACAAAATGAAAGTCACGTTTTTGCTTCTTCACTGAAAGGAAGCAACACAAAGCACGCGAACTTGATGATAACCCACTGGAAATCATGCTTTGCGGTCATACATGACATGATTACCCGTGACCTTGAGTGTCCTTGACATGATAACTGTACAATCTGCAGTTATCACGTCACGGGCGCTGATGTCGAAAATTCACTGTATGCTTTCGGCTAATCAGAAAGGAGTTAGAGAGTTCAACGCATAATAAATACTAATATTGGATAGCTATTTTGACTACAATAACATGTACTTATTACATTTATAAGCAGTTCAAGAAATTGCAATTTCTGAGGACCTCCTGGGAACTGGACATACATAAATTGTGACATGGTTGTAGATGAACACCAAGATCTGATGTACTTGATTCAGTCTTTTGGTTAGTAAGGTCAGTAACTGATCTTACTGTTGTCGAGAGTAACTAATGTGCGAGCCTGCGAGCCGGAGCCGGAGCCGCGAGCCACCAACCTAATTTTGCGAGCCACTGAGGATTTCTTTTACGTTTTAGCAGACACTTTGTTTAGATATTTACAAAACTATTTTTCCTCTTTTAGATAAAGCACTTACCTACTTGTCGCTGAAGACATATTTTCAAGATGATTGGATCAATCGAAGCTGACTGAGAGTAATTTACACAGGATATGTATTTAAGCGATCAAAGTTAGTAGAGACCTCTTCGGATAGAACTTTTCCTGAGACAGGAAACCAATGAAGAAAGATGAGAAGCAATATGCTAATAGATTCTCACAATCATTGACATTGACTCTGTACCGCAATAAATCAGACAAACAATTAATGAGCCTGCAGTCCAGACCTAGCGAAGCGTTCAACGCTCACCGAGCGGTGAGTACGTCATGTATCCGTAATTAAGCATCGGGCAATGGCTTCCAAATGTGAGAAAAGCTCCTGTTGCTGTTGTTTTTTAAGAACCTGTGACATGGATCTTTTCCGGTCTTTTTGGCAAAAGAATTGCAGATAGTTTGGGAGGATTTTGGGAAGCAGGGCCTGATTATTAATGGCGGATCCATGAATTTTATCATCGCCGACAACATTTTAAGTCGGCACCACTGAAACAGGACTGAAAATACAGCAATCGAAAGAAGGTACGTTCATTCATAACTTCAGACGGGTCATATCGGCAGATCGTGAAAACCCTGTGACTGTGATGTTGAACAGAGCACTGGTTTGTTTAAGAATGCGACAAGTGTTTGGCGAGCACCTGATAGTGGCGTTTTCATTTCCTTCCATACGATTTTACTGAAGATTCGCTTCGCGTCCGCTGGCAATGAATACCCAAACATCAGAACACACTGCACAGCCATTGCCCTTCTAAATAATTTGTCAAACTTTATTTAATAACCGAACTTGAACTTCATTATACCACATTAGGGTTTTATGCCCTTTTTTGGATTTTTTGGCGGGAATCTTTCGGGGCTCACAAAAAGAGGCTCGCGGCTCGCGGCTCAAGGCTCGGGCTCGCAGGCTCGCAAAATAGCCTCCCCCACTGTTGTCAGTAGTTTCACATCTAGGGTTGATTATTTTAAGGATGTCCTATACTGTTAACAGGCATTCTAGTGCTCCAGGTTTCAGGAAACGGTGCGAAGAGTAGTGGGCGATGAGAAATGAAATCAAGTAATTTGTTTTTGTGAAGGGTGAATTGGTCAACATGACAGAAACATGGGACAAAGGAAAATTCTGCTCAATCCCCAACAGGAATTGAACCCATGATCAACTGAACAGCGGGAGGCACTCTGTCCACTAAGCTATGAGAACTCATGGAAAGCAAGATATCTCTGGTTTTTGTTGATTTTAAACATGTTTAATCAACATGATGCTGCACAGACATCTTCAGTTGGAAGTTTTCAAAACTTCAGAAATCCAATTCAAACTTCTGACTTTGCTGTTAAAAGAGTCATGAATCAATATAAAACAGAAGTGCCCAATTGAAAGTAAATTTATTTTGAATTCTGGCTTTGCCCAGCTGTAAAGTAAAATACAGCAAGCTTATTCAAAGCTTCAAACATTTGAATTAAAAAAACAAGATGAGAGAAATAAATAAATTCAGACTACAGTGTAGATCGCAGTTTTCATAGTTTCTAAATTACTTTATTTCCCGCATCTGTTTATAATCTTTCACTACCACACCCAAAACTATTACCACTTGACAATGAATCACGCTTCTTGGCGATCGAAGAACAAAGTGTGACAATTTATGAGAGTAAAACACAGAAAATCCACTTTGGCTTACCTTCGGTAAATAGCTGTCCGAGGCAAAACGTTTGTTCCCATGTTACAATGTTCTTAAACAGTTAACAACTATAGCATACAAGACAAACCTAGAGGATACAAACGAAAAGGCTTACCGTGACAGATGCAATGCTGTCTCGAGGGTTGAAAGCGGAGGCCTCCTCTGACCCCGAAATTCCGTGGGCCAACCTTAACACAGGAAACCAAACGGGCTTTCTCGTTGAAAAAGAATCGTCCAGATAGTAGTGCTTTCTTACTTTAGGACCGACCATACGCTGGTCTATGAGCCTATCCTGCTCTTCAGGACTCAGTTTATCCCATTTGTTGCCTTGTTCGGCCATCACCTCGCGCTGTTCGGTGATAATTCTCCGACTTACATGATTCAACGATTCAAAGTACGACAGAACATACTCGTTCATGTCTTCGACATCGCTAACGTACTTGTTTTTCGGCTCGAAAGAACACCTCATGGTTTCAATTTTAGGTTCACTTGGAGTCTCTTCGGTGCCCGATTCCTCCATGTCGACAAAATCTTCGGCAAACGCCTGTTCTATAGCAGCCGCCACTTCCGCTTCTGAAATGATGGCCGCCATGTTTACTTTTTCCGTGGTTTTCATTCACCGAGGAGAAGAACTCTTTGTTCTAAGAGGGGTTGTGATTGGACGAATTAGTAACATTGACCAATCACAAGGAGGGTATTATCTTGGTAATAAAAGGCGCGATGTTCCAGCTCCTTGCTGTTGCTTGGTGTTTGCAGAAAATGCTTGGAGATCGATTTATGCGGAAGTAGTCTGTTCCTTAGAACACCAACACGTCGTGAAATTGTACGGCAAAATGCTGTTGTCACGCACAATTATAAGTAGACGAAAATGAGCATAGAACGCGAAGACGCAGCCAGGGCTGCTGCGGAGAATCGTTCGACTCTAACTTCAGTCTACAAAATCGCTTTCACGTCATTGTTGGTCGCAGGTCTTGCTGTTGTCGTCGATCGCCTTGTGATAACACCAGTTTTCTTAAGGAGGACTCATTTTGTAGATATCAGAGAGACAAATTCGAGGTATGACGTGGTGGATGAAGAGGTTGTGAGTTTGTTCGTGACCTACGATGAAAATTTGGATGGCTTTGTGGACTTGTCAGAATTTGTTAAAGTTGCAAACAGAATTTTACATCGAAAAGTAAGTTAAGTAGTCGTGTCGTTTCTTTCCTTGACGTAAAAATATATAAGCTTATATATTGGTTTGCAAATAATTTTTCTAATCTTCAACATCGCCTGATAGCCAGATAGGGAGGAAGTATTCTCGTCAGCTGCTTCCTGCTACATGACGATCGCTTCCAGAACACTACATCCATGAGCTTAATTAACCTATTCAGGTTATTCATGTGGGATGTAGTACCTGTTAGAAATAAGTATCTAATTAGTTTAATTAAGCTTGCATTGTCCACACTCAGGGGTGGGCATAGCAGACTCATCCCATTGTGAAAAGATAAATGATGACATTTTACAGTACACTGTAGGCTGTGAATCAGCCCCCCCCCCCCCCCCCCTCCTGCTACTAGATCAAATGGAGCAAGAAATGTAGCTCAAACATTTTACTCTTTATACCCCACCTTTTCAAGAAGCCATCCAGAGAGATATCATACCAGTAGCACACCTGCTGCTTTCCCGGATTAATTAAACAATAATTAACATTCAGTCTCCTGGATACAGATTGAAATCTCCCAGTCTCCAGGTCAGGCTGTCAAATCAGTTTGCAGCATGTTTCTGAAAAGTTTCCAAAAAATTTAATTTTCTCATCCCCACAAGTGCAAATGCTCCTCCTCACAAATCTTATAAATCTGAAAGGCCAAATTCTCTCTAATGTACTTGGTTCAGTTAAATCTGTCAAGAGTCAAGTTCCTGGCCTGCGTGCACACATGCATACATGTACCTGTACATGTACCAATGCATGTCGTTGTCAGTATCCCTAAAGTCTCATTTAGCCTGTCCTAGACCTGTGTCTGGTTAGTAGCTGGGAGCATGCAAAAAAAGAGTGAAAAAGGTAAGAGGCTCTCTCTTTTACTTCCCCAGATCTGCAATCCCCTTATCGTTGTGTTCACCTTGTTCCCCTTTTGTTCATCCCCACAAACCAAGAACCTGGTGAGCTTGGGCAAGATCACAGTTCATCATCATCATCATGTTCACAAGTACGCGCCAGAGAATGTGAAAATGGTGATGGTGGTTCTCAACTTCCGAATAATGGTTTCAATGTACCTTCCAACACTCACTAGCACTGGAAGAAATTTGAAAACAGCATTTTCATCCCTGAGAATGTCATTTTGGGCAGGCACGCTTACGATTATTACTGGTGTCATCGTTTTCGAAAACTTCCACTCTTTTGTTTTCTGTTTCACACGTGACAATTCAAAGCCAGCAGTTTCCAAATTTCTTCAAGTTTGCGAGGAGTTTTCAAAAGCAGATTTTTTTCATATGGATTAGTGTGCAGGACAATAGGTCTAAAGGTAGAAGTAAAATTTAAATGTAAACTTTGTCTTCAAATTGCTCGCAGCATAATGTGGATGGATAACTCTGAACAGACAAGTGGGCTCATACAAAGGGGTATAGTCTACCCGCAGCTGTCAGGGAAGGAGGTCCACAGGACACAGGGCCTTACCTTAAAACGTAGTTTGCTTTTGCTTAAACACAGGCCTCAAGGACATGGACCTTGTCAGCTGACACTGCCCACTTCCTTTAACCTTACCCGTTTCCCTTTTGGAGACCGATAAATCAGGATAACTTTGCGGCAACTGTTCTTCCTGATTTAAAATCAAAGCAAATTGTAAATTAGGTGTAATTCGGTGCTAAGTTCTGATTATTATAGATAGGAAATATTTGATGTTCAGTCGTATGATTAACCCGATATGGGATATAGCAATTCAAATATCAGAACTGAAAAACTTAAAATCAAAAGTTAGAAATGAGAAATTGGAAACCCAGAAATATCTGAAATCAGAATCGGAAATCGCCAATCTCTGAATATCTGAAATCCCAAATGAGAAATCAGAAATCAAATGCTTGAGTGAGGAAATGCCACTTGCGATATGCAGTTCTGACAATCATGGTTATCCCAGTTACGATGTATTATTTTGAATATCGACGGAAATCGTCGTTATTTCCACTCGGGGGTGGAGTAGAGAGATTTTAATGTTAATTCAGGTATCGTTTTCTAAGGCGGGGAGGGTTGAGTATTTTTAACTTCCTGTGTCGAATAACTTCCAGCGAGAAGTGGGGGAGGGGGTGGGATGGAGTTAACGTAGGAGGGCAATTTCTGCCTCTTTAAGAAAAAATGCTGTGAGATGAATGAATCTTTTCTCGGTTGCTTTAGCCTACTGTGACAGATGTGTGCAATTCGTCTCTAGGGGCAAGAAGGATAAAGAAATAGCGAAATATTGAAACAAATAGATCCGACCCATAAGTCTGTGTGGCATTTTTGTAAATATGTTGAACGCCTTTAAAGAACCCTCACAGATTCAAGGCATATTCTTTATCTCTTCCTTAGGCCCTAAAAAGAAGGGAATTGCACAACATTCTTGTCGCAGTAAAACTAAAGCAACCCGAAAAGATTCGATTCATCTCAAAGTATGTGCATTTCGCCGGTAAGGTTATAAAATAGTAAAAGGTAAAAACTGTTAAAATGTTTGACTAAACGTTTTCGATCTTGCGATCATCTTCAGAGTGATTGAATTTGCATACAACCAACTGTTTTATATTTGTCGTTACTTAATACCAGTTCTCATGGGATATAGAGTAAGATGGAATGACTGGACTTGTTTATTTAGGACTGGATTGAAGCGTGCGATGTAAAATGCCTCTTTTATTTTCCTCTTTGTCCAGGAGTGAGCCGAAGTCAAAATGTCCCATGTGAATTTGTGTTCAGGGTGTGTCTTTAAGTGTTTGGCCGGTTCCGATTGTTTGTTTATATCGGAATGTTCGTTGACACGTACTTCAAGATTGCGTGCAGTTTCACCAATGTAAACTTGATTACAAGTACACGTGCCTCTGTATATTACGTGCGATGGATGAGTGTTTTTGTCTTTGAGTTTGAAGAGGGTTTCAATCTTGCGTGTTTGCCACAAGATATGGAAGTTGAATTTCCCTTTGGTGTATTTGTTAAGTTTTGTTATGAATTTCCTACTTTCAAATTCATTTCTCCTACAAAATGGTAGTTGAATGCCGATTTTTTGTTCTTTCATCAAACCAGTGAACAGGAATAATCGTCTCATCATCTCTTGCCGTTGGGTTTTCAAAATCGTTAATAACCTCATTAACGAATTTGGCGGGATATCCAGATCGGATGAAAGATTGTTTAATAGCTTATACTTCTTTCCTTGCCAAGTTCACAGTAGAAGAAAACGCGGATCACTTCCTAGACACCGCCTTTACCATCAAGAGGGAAATTTTACTACTAAAGTCCATCAAAAACCAGGGAAACTACAAGTACATTGGAAATCGGCCATTCCACATAAATGGAAACGCAACACTATCTTAGGTGCACTTCACAGGGCAAAACGAATAGCCACAAATTGGCAAGAAGAAGTACAAGCTATTAAAACAATCTTTCATCCGATCTGGATATCCCCGCCAAATTCGTTAATGAGGTTATTAACGATTTTGAAAACCCAACGGCAAGAGATGATGAGACGATTATTCCTGTTCACTGGTTTGATGAAAGAACAAAAATCGGCATTCAACTACCATTTTGTAGGAGAAATGAATTTGAAAGTAGGAAATTCATAACAAAACTTAACAAATACACCAAAGGGAAATTCAACTTCCATATCTTGTGGCAAACACGCAAGATTGAAACCCTCTTCAAACTCAAAGACAAAAACACTCATCCATCGCACGTAATATACAGAGGCACGTGTACTTGCAATCAAGTTTACATTGGTGAAACTGCACGCAATCTTGAAGTACGTGTCAACGAACATTCCGATATAAACAAACAATCAGAACCGGCCAAACACTTAAAGACACACCCTGAACACAAATTCACATGGGACATTTTGACTTCGGCTCACTCCTGGACAAAGAGGAAAATAAAAGAGGCATTTTACATCGCACGCTTCAATCCAGTCCTAAATAAACAAGTCCAGTCATTCCATCTTACTCTATACCCCATGGGAACTGGTATTACGTAACCACAAATATAAAACAGTTGGTTTTATGCAAATTCAAACACTCTGAAGATGATCGCAAGATCGAAAACGTTTAGTCAAACATTTTAACAGTTTTTACCTTTTACTATTTTTATATCATCTCAAAGTATTTCTTAAAGAGGCGGGAAATTGTCATCCGATGTTAACTCTATCCCACCCCCTTCCCCAAATCTCGCTGAAGTTATCGACACAGGAGTTAAAAAATAACCACCCCTCACCCGCCTTAGAAAAAACGATACCGGAAGTAAACATGAAAATCTCTCTATCACCCCTGAGGGGAACTGTGGACGATTTTACGACTGCTATCGAAATAATGACATCCCAAACTGGCATGAACCTGTTGTCAGAACTGGAAACAAGTGGCATTTCGGAAATCAAACTTTTGATTTCTTGATTTCTTAAAGGGATTCAAATTTTCGGGATCGCGATTTGCGATGTCTGATTTTGGATGTCACATTTCAGATTTCTTAAATTCTGATTTCCAAAACTTTTGGAATTGTCATATCTAATATCGGGTTAATCATGGCCTGAAATCAAATATTTCATTCTTATAAATAATCAGAACTTATTGACTGAATGTATCTATTTTGCGATTTTCTTGATTTTAGAATCAGGGAAAACAGGTTGGCCGCAAAGGATCCTGATTCTATGATCCCGGACACCCATACAACCTTAACATGTAGGTCAAGCTTTGTTAAAAAGGTTTAACGCTCAATCATTGATGATGTTTTTTGTTTGGTTAGAATACCGGCAACCTGCAGTATGACCATCAGTGTTTGATGTTAACAGTGTTGCATTTAACACCAGACGGGCCTGCTACTGGCAATACGAACAGCTTAACCCGTGACTTGTCAGTTTCCACACCCTTGGATCCTCTCAACACAATGACAATGTACTTTCAGACGAATCACAGTACACTGGTGAGTATATTCAGGGTTTTCAGTACACTTGTATCTGTAGTGCCAGGGATTGAGACGTAAGTCTTGTTTATTGGTACTTCATACGATTGTATTTGCGGGGTTATTTGACCATTCTGATATTACCTTCGCTAGTTGACAGACTGTGTGTGTTTTGGTGACTTTTCACCAAATGAGCACACGTTTCATCATAAGGAATCTGACAGAAATGTCATTAGCTTTCCATTCCTGGACATTCCTCGTTCCTTAAAGGGCTGGGCACCAGGCAAAATCGTACGGGGTGTGAGGGAATGCCTTTTGCCCCACTTACATGTAGTGTTGACCATCTAGTGGAACGCTGTTTGTATAAAAAAGTTCAGGTCCAATAAGTTTTGCTTGCCTGTGAAACACAAGTCTCGGGCTCTACTTAACGGTGAAAATGTAGTGAAATTGAAATACCATGAGTACTACAATGTAGTGAGGTCAGGAAATTGTGAACAGGCACTCTATGCTGTTAAGGTGTGGCTTAACATGATCCATTTTGGGTATGAAGGAAGAGTATTCAAACTGGGATTTGTCATGGAACATTCTCAGTGGAAAGGCGACTGGTTTTAGCAGGCGAACAAAGCCTTTATGAACGGAACTTCCTTACAAGAAAACCTTTATCTGTAGACGGTAAAGCACGGGGTGGCGGGGAAATCATCCTTAAAATCCCCAGTCTAAGATTCCGAGAATTAATTTAAAGGCCACTCATATTAAATTGATCCTGTCCAGTACGTTTTTAATTCTAGTGATATAGTTTGGACCATCAGTGGTGGTCCGTTTTCTTAATCAAAACCAAGAGATTCTACGCCCAAATTTAAATAGACTGGTTTTAAAACAAGTATTTAATATATTTATTAATTTTTTTCTTGATGGTGGTCACGAGTTTGTATGTAATTACATTATTTGCTACATGTAAATAAAGCTTCAATTAGAGAGGGTTGTCAAAAGGACAAGCTGCAAGGTGGAAACACATTATTGTTCTTTAGGGTAATGAACACCAATTGCCAGGGCTGAAGTCCTGGAACAATTGCACTGTTCCCGTGGCAAAATATCCTGTAACTGCATTTGCAGCATTCTTGCCTTACGCCAGTCCTTCAGCCTCACTGGGTCAACCATGGTTACATTGTTGAATCTATGCTTGAGAAAAAAACGGTATGTAGGTTCTATAACTGCATGTAACTCACACAAAAGAGTGAAGCCTTGAGGGTTCAAGGCTGGCTCATAGACATAGAAGAAAACTGGCGTGAGCTTAAGCCGGTTTCTGTAGGCATGAAGCGGCTAGAAGTAATTTCTACTTCCCCTGGACGGGAATGTCGTCACCAGGGCTCATAAATAACGGGCTGGTCAACGGACAATGTCCGAACTGATTTGGGAGTTGACCGGTCAACCTATCGTCTTGCCGGTCATGTTGACCGGTCACATTTGATCGTTGTGAAAATGAAATAAATTAAAATTCCCATGCGGTTCAGTTGTTTCAGTTGTAGCAAGTCGCTGTGTATTGTCATTTGCGGAACTTTGATCTGAAATCCTGGGTGAAATGCAACAGGAACGGTTGTTTACAATTCGGGCATTGAAAACAGACATTGGGGTTCACGCACTTCTGGGCACAAAGTCAATGTGTCTTCCGGTTCCAGCACACCCAAGTTAAAATGCCTGGTTACTAAGCTTTTCTCGATGAATACAAATTTTTCTTCTCTTGTGATGAGGAGTAACATAGATTACTGGCGGAGATTTAGGATCAAGATCTCACACCGTGATACGTACACCAGAAATCATTACATTTGGAGGCATTTACTGTGCATTTACTTATTTACAAATTTAATGTGTACAATAGGCTGAGGAACGAAAGAAGTGGAAAATGTTTTCTCACACACCTCTGGGGCCTGGGCCTGAGGGTTTGTTTTTTGAGTCACATGCTCAGTGTTTGTCAGTTGCTGTTTTGCTGTCCGCCATTGCTGACGTGTATTTTTGAGCTCGACAGTTTTTCGAAGTTTTCATCGCCTCTACCGTTGCTGTTTGTTGTGCGGTATCATGAGTGCTAAGACGACTAGGTCAAAGTCGCATTCACGAGCTGTAAATCGCCTCCGGGCTCATAATCAAAGCCCCGAAATCGAGCGCCGATCTCGTAGTCACAGTTCCCGCCGTTCGCGAAGTCGGAGCCCAGTAGTGGAGCAAGTTCGTGATCGGTCAGCTGGAGGACCATCGCAGTCTTCCAGTGATCCCCCGGATTGGGCTAAAGAGTTGCTTTTGCAGCAAAAGGAATACGGGAAGGAGCTTAAACGACTGAAAGCGGAACTTGCTTCAAAACCTAGCAAGGCGGGAAAACACGAGGACACCGAACCGGAATTCAAATTCGAGGGTAATAAAAAACAATACCAATTGAATACGAAAGTGCTAGAAAAAATCAAAGCGGCGAAAGACGTGGGAGACGATGACTTAAGGAACGAGCTTTTGGAGGAAGGTGAGCAGTTATTGATAGAACGTAATAAGCACATTTGCATCGCAGAAAAGTATGGCTGGGATACTGTAGAATGCTACACCACCGATCCCATCGCGAGTGACTCGGATGATGAGAAGAAGATCAAAAAAGCGGTCAAAGAATGCAAGTTACTACGGGAGGAGAAACGCAAAGCGAAGTTGTTAAAGTCCAAACGGCCGATGCCACCGCAGCGCGGAGTGGAAAGGCGTGTGATTTTGGAGAAACCACCGTTGAGTTCAGTGGCGGGAAAAGTGCCGACTGCCTCAGTTACGCGTGACTCTCGTACTTGTTTTCGCTGTTTTCGCCCCGGACACCTCGCCCGTGACTGTCGAGCAGCTAACACAAACAACGGATCAGGACAATCCCATTCCTCTGGGCTCGCGTCAAGTAGTTGATGCGGATACGGAACAGTGTTTGGACTCAATGTTGAATAATTTTAAGGACGTGTGTCAATTGATGGAGTTACAGGATTTAGAACCAGTATCTTCAGTCCAGGTTAAAGGTAGACTTAAGGAGAACATTGCGTTTTGGAAGGACATTGGGGCGTCTAAATGGGTGCTTAGTGTTATAGAGAATGGTTACTATTTACCTTTTATATCTCTTCCAGTTCGGAGGAGTTTTAGGAATCATCCTAGTGTTGTTCAAAACCAGGAGTTTGTGCGTCAGGAACTTAAGAAGCTTTTAGCCTCTGGTGCAATCGTGGAAGTGAGGCAAGAGGACGTGTTAGTTGTTAATCCATTGGGCGTTGTAAAGAATGCAAGTGGCAAGTCACGTTTAATTTTGGATTTGCGTTATGTTAATAATCATTTGAGATCCTGTAAGTTTAAAATATGAGGGTATCCCAGCAGCTTCAGAGCTGTTCCAGAAGGATGACTGGGTGTTTAAGTTTGACTATAAAAGTGGTTATCACCATCTGGACATATTTGCTGGCCATACCCATT
>JAHPZR010009545.1:67500-71466 GCA_019787425.1 Platygyra sinensis | reverse complement strand
GTATGTTTTTAATAACAAATCGTTACAACAGCGCTTTTAGCGTCTCTGGTTCAGCTAAAATACAGTCTAAATACCTTTTGCTCACAACCGGAAACTAATCACGTGTTGAATAGGCTTGCCAATTTCCATTTCATAACATAAAGGTAACTACGCGTTTTTAAAATTATTCATCTTTTTTGCAAACTTTTACGGTAGCCGTTACATTTTCCTGTTTCCTCCCCAGTAAGACATGTGCGTTTCTCACACTTTTTTTGCGTGCGCATTACGCGATCTGCAAGTACATGCTTACCGCTGGATTTCAGGATAACTTTCGACAGATAGCAGCTAGGTTTTCAGCTGGAAGATGTTAACAGTTAGTGCTTAGCGATATGCTGGTGTTCTGGTGTTCCTGGTTTAAGTACAGGTTCATTAAACTTGATTTGGTCACAGTAGGAAAATTTTGCTTTCAATTTGGTCGTGAACTTGGTAGCGTGGTGACTGCTTCAGTGTCAACCCCAAAGTACGCGTGGCGCTTAAACTATGGCTTGCGTGATGCGCAGAGCTTGTGCGCACTAACAAAAATAGGCGATGTCCTTAAGTCACTGATCATGTTCCGCTTGGTGTCTCCCTATGACTAGAATATTGCCCATGCGGCACTTCATCCCCTCCAGTCTAGAAAGTTCATTATTCATCCTTTTCGAAATATTCACGGGCTGATATTCCAAAGCTAGGGCAGACGCTGACTCTTTCTTCATCATGGCAGTGATACTCGCCTTTGGGTGGTCGTTTAAAGGAGAAGAACCTCTTCATTCAGATGGATTATGCGCACGTGCTCGCCCTCCATTTGCCTAATAGCGTCGTGTACTGCTTTAAAATGCACTCCTTTGTCTCGGATCTGAGCTTCCTGAGTGAGCTGTTTGAAGAAGAGGGCAGCAAGAGGGTATGTCATGAACTGGGTTTGATGCAACCGCTGACTGACACTACAGAATGCTCAACAATTAAACGTAGGAAATGTGTGTCAGAAGGGTCAAAGCCAATCATTTCTCGCTCTGTTTGTGAGACATGAAGACATAAATAGGCTAAATTACTTGGTGAAAATACATGATTTAACTCAACTCATAAATGTCATTGAGAATATTTGAGAAACATTACAATTGAGAATAAGTTTGTGCATGTCTTGTTACTTTTGTAGAGATTATCGGTATCTACATATTACATAAGTGTATTGATATATTATAAACTGATAAGTGTAGTATGAATGTAGAGAAAATCTCTAATTTGAATTGTGTGGTCGGGATTCTGTATTTAGTGAGACTTGCGTACTAGACTAGATCCCTCGTGATAATGAAGGTAATCAAGGAGACATAATTAGTCACAATTAACGCATTATAATTGCGGCATTTTAAAGTATCTACACACGGGTTCCATAAACGATAAACAGACAAAGCTTTTGAAATTAACTTCTGAGCCTCGCTAATGCCATTTACAATCACTTTGTAGGATAGGTTCGAAGGCAATTGCACAGAGGTCTGTCGTTGAAACTGTTATAAATTTTTCATTCGGACAACCAAGAAGGTTTTTTTTATCCGAGCTCGAAAATGATCATATTCCTTGCTTGGTTCAAGTCTCTATCCAACGTTATTTTAATGCCACTATATCCATACACCAGTTTAAGATTTTTAGAAACATTTTGTTTTTACACCGTCGTTCATAAAACCTCGTATCGTACTGTTTTGTCATTATAAGGTGTGATAATCTGATTATAAATCAGTGAGATAATCACGTTTTGTACTTGCAGGTGTCATTCGCGCGGTAGAAGGGAGAAAAGCAAAGTAAATTGGATCAGTTCAATACACAAAACTTTGAAATACCAATTCAACTCAGTAACGACATAGATTAATATTGAAGGTTTTTTCTGTGTATGTGCAATTCTATGAGTTTCTAGTTATTTTGGCCGCAATAAGTTTGCTTGTAAGCGCGCTGAATTTAATTAAATTAATTGTGAGTTAACAGCTTCAACATAACAGGTGTCAGGGGCTTTGAGGTACTGGTAACAACAGGGAGTATGAAAAAACAAAATTGTAACAACTATAATCGCAAGAAACCAAGCCTTGAGCATCCTACTTGACCAAGATTTTTAGGCGATATCTGAGAAATATTTAAAGCACAATGGATGATTTAGTTTCCCCAGAAGAAGATCCAGAAAATATGCCTTCGGCTACGGAAGAATTACTGCAAATTATGGAAGATTTCGCAGATGTTATCGACAAATTTATGTTTGAAATTGTCACTTTCCTGGCTGTTGTAGATTCCGGAATGGGACTGATAAAGGATGTACTGGGACTTTTTGGGTTTGAAGGCTGGAAAATGGCGTTTTTTCCAACATTTTCTTTTATCGTTACGACTGGAGTATTTCTGTTCGGCGCGAAAAAAAGAAAGGGCAAGAGAGACTCGGATGTACCAGAAGGTTTAGCAGACGCCTTTGAGGCTATAGAAGATGTAATGGAGGTTGTTGAAGATGTAGCCGAAGAACTGGAAGATATGGATGCCGAGGGTGGCCCAGGGGACGGCGAATTAGGCGATGTTCTTGAAGACGTAGTGGGAAGTAACGTGAATCTCCCGATTGGGGAAATAGGAGAATTGCAAGGCACTGGGGACGGAGAAAGACAGGAAGATGCAAACATTTCCAACGCCCCTGTGAACAGCAATCAAAACATCTCGCGCAAGGTGACCGCAGTTGCTGTCTTTGCGGCTGGTATTATCGCCCGGCTTAAGAAGAAGAAAAATGAAGGCCAGCAAGAGGATATACAAAGCACAGAAGCTATGGGTGCAGGTGCACGAACATCGAAAGATCTTCAAAAACATGATTCAGTAATAGAGCTAGACACACCGCTGGGAATCGCACAACAAAACGAATGGCAGTCCGGGAAGACGCCCGCATTTGCAGGTGATTCAACTTTACCAGTGGACAACCGCAAGCCGCTTGCGTCGATCGCGTGTGGAGGCAACGAATCAGTAATAATTGATTTAAACGTCGCTGACCGTGGAAAGAAATTTGTTGATTCGAACTGGCAAAATGCAGCAAAAAGCAGCGTTATTTCTACAGAACGACAGTTAAGATGGAATTCCAGGCAGCTGGCAAGAGGAGTTGAGAAAGGTGCTTTTCAGGTCAAGCACGAAATTGAAAGGGCTTCCTTGCCAGAAACAAGAATTTCGATAGAGGACAGTTCTCCCGACCTAAGTCCCTTTGACGAAGAAAAGCAGACTTCTGAGTATCAGCTGAACAAAAATCCTATTGAGATGGCATCAGGCGTAGTTAAGAACTCCTCCAATTTGGCTGGATCTGCTGCGAAAACAGTTGATCAGACGACTCGACGAGGAGTGGAGGAGACCCGCAAAAAGTCTGGTAGTATGTTACACATCGCTATTCGACTTGTACGTTTGGTTGTTCGCGTTGTAAGTAAAAAGAAAGGTGGGTCTTCGTCTGCAAGTCAGAAAAGTGAAAACAGTATAGAAAAAGTTTCTTCGACTGACGTTAAAGGATCAACGGAATCTGTTGACAGCGATTCTGTTTATTTTGATTGCGTTTCACATCAGCCTCCAAGGAACACGCTAAAACAATCACAGAGTTTTATGCCCATGTACACGCAATACAAATATCTTATAACCACATCTACGCAGACTGATCGCGACAACACGCAGCCGATTCATCGAAGCGAACCTCAATACTTAAACTATGATTCTGCTGGACTGTACGCCCAAATGCCGAGAAATTCGCCATTGGATACTCTACGTAGATCGGTTCTTAGCATGCCAGATACATCACTGATGGAAATGAGAGATGCAGCCATCGAGGAGATAGGATACAGGGGTAAACCAAGCGCAAACGTGAACGTGGTAACCGACCCCATAACGCTCAAACCGGCATGGCTCGGCTCAAGAGATGAAATGGCAGGAAGACTCCTTAAGGAGACACGTCGAGATGGA
>JAHPZR010009545.1:17500-62500 GCA_019787425.1 Platygyra sinensis | reverse complement strand
ATAATGTGAAGATTTTTTGGATTTACTATCTATTTAAAAGAAAAAGCATAATGATGGCCCGGTCATTCAGGGACTGCAAAATATAGAAAGGGTGAGGTAAACTGGCATTAACAAGCTCCATCCTCCTTTTCCCTTAAAATTAAAAGTTCCCGGGTGAAGGCCCATTTTAATTCGAAGGAAATGATGTTCCGGTTATATAAAACCCTTCTCTCCCAACTTGACGACACTAACCAAGAGATCATGAACTTGGCAAAAGATTATGATAGCCACAATTGAAATAGCAGCTGCCATGCATCGAATAACTAGAGTACAAAAACACATCAAAATCCACTTACACTTTGTGGAAACGGAAAACTGGGATAGAAAAGTGACTTTTCTAATCCCAGTTTCCCGTTTCCACAAAGTGTAAGGATAAATGAAATACATTTCCTGATCCTGAAAATTTCATTTCCATCGGTGTGCGTTACAGCCGTTTATGAAGGAGCGTCACGGGATGACGTTACCATGACTCCAAGTCGAACCTAAGAAATCTGGCCTGCAGCACATTCAGTGGAGAATAGCTGAACGGCATGCAAAAATAAGTCATCCTTTATAAACTTTAATGAAACTATTAGAAAATTAAACGAGACTTACCTGTAAGTTGAAGTTTGATTGAGATTCTACCGAGTTACCTAATGCTGAGAGATTACATGAGATAGCAAGCGCATGCGCCAAACAGTTTTAGAAGGCTGAATGTGCGTGTTGTCCGATGTACCCAAAAGACGTACTGCCGGGTGGGTGGGAGCATGGGCATGTAATCTCTCAGCATTAGGTAACTCGGTAGAATCTCAATCAAACTTCAACTTACAGGTAAGTCTCGTTTAATTTTCTAATTCTACCTCGTTACCATGCTGAGAGATCCCATGAGATTTTGAAGCGGACACGCACATGAAGAAAAAGCCACACATAAATAAAGCAAACAGGTTTTATTACAGTGGCAATTAAGTTCCTCGTAAGGATCTACTTAACAGACAACACAGCGTTTGCAAAACTAGAAGCCACTATCGGCTTGTTGTAGTATTTCGCAAAACAACATTCTGACGACCAACCAGCTGTTTTCAGGATGTCATCTAAATTAACAGAAGCTCTATGTGCTGCTGACACCGACGCTGCTCTAGTGCTATGTGGAGAAAACTTAGAAACATCTAAACCGGCCTGTGCCATAACTTGGCGTACCCAACGAGTTAGGGTATCTCTACTCACTTCTTTAAAAGGTTTCACATAGCTGATGAAAAGCTTAGATTGGTTTCCCCTAAGTGACTTGGTTCTCTTTAGATACTCCTTACAGGTTGTAACAACACAAAGACTAGAGTCTTCAAAAGGGACAAGCTTAAGTTGTGGGTTCTGGTACCCAGGTCTACTTTGCTTCAAATGATTAACAATAACAAAAGTAAAGCCATTGTCTGAAACAATCATGTCATTGAGATCCAACATGTGGATAGTCTGACCCCGCTGGCCAGAGACCAGCAACAATAACATAAGAAATTTAAAAGAAAGATCCTTTAGACGTAACGAGTCCACTGGATGCAAAGTCTTAAGATAAGACAACACGATCTGAACATCCCAAACTTCGCTATACTTCGGTTTTGGGGCCCTGGACTGAAAAACCCCTTTTAACAGTCTTGAAATCAACGGATTTTTACCTACACTAGATCCGTCATGTAACTGAACAAAAGAGGACAGTGCACTGTGTGCTGTGTTAATGGCACTGTAGGCAAAGCCTTTTTCATACAGTTCTGTCAAGAAATCAAGTACATCTACAACAAGCGGGAGAAATTGATCAGCTTGCCTTTCAGCACAAAACTTGGTCCATTTTTTGATGTACACATCGTACTGTTTTTTGGTGCCCCCTCTCCAGGAGGCCAAGAGCAGGTTGGTAGCTGATTGTGAAATTCCTTGTGTTTGATAGAACTCCCTGATAACAGACATGCCACCATCCTTAGCTTGGTCTTTAAGGGGTGTTCCATCCTGTTGTGAGGAAGTGTCAGTAAGTCCTCGTGCTGAGGTAGAATAACAGGAGTTGCTATGAGAAGGTTCATCAGTTGTGGCCACCACGCTTGTGTTGGCCACAGGAGCACTATAATGAGACCCAGTGCTCCGTCGCTCTCCAACTTTTTCAGGCATCTGGCAATTAAGCAGAAGGGAGGAAATAAATAAGCAAACATTCCTGACCATGCAAAGGAGAAAGCATCAACACGAGTAGCCCCTGGATCAGGTTTACAGGAGGCATACTTAGGCAATTGGGAGTTTAACCTGGAGGCAAAAAGTTCAATGTCTGGTGTGCCCCAGATTTTGGAAAATAAGGTGCCACTCAGTTCTTTCATTAAACTGACGAGACTGCTGATCAGCCTCCACATTGAGAGAACCTGGCAAGTGGGAAGCAGATAACCAAATCTTGTTCTACATGCACCAAGTCCAAATGTCCTGAACAAGCTTATTGCAGGACGGGGACTTAGTACCACCCATGGCATTAAGATAACCGTCCGCACGGCTGTAGAGTTATCACTGTTAACTTTGACATGCTTTCCCTTAATATGTGACTTGAAGCACCTCAATGCAAAATGAACTGCCAATATCTCAAGTTCATTTATGTGCCTCAATTTTTCTGATTCTGACCACAAGCCTTGAGTTGTCTCCCCAAGGCAGACTGCTCCCCAGCCTATTTTTGAAGCATCTGTAGTGACTTCTATGTCAGGATTTGAAAGGTCAATCTGTTTGTATGCCTGTGGTAGGGTTCTCACCCACCACCTAAGATCTTCCCTAGATTCTGGAGATAGTTGCATCAGTGCTTCAAAATTGCCCTTGTTCTTATGTAAGGCTTCATTTTTATCTATTTCAAGGTTTCTGTAAAATAGAGGTCCATATTGAACTGCTGGTAGACTGGATACAAGCAACCCTATGACTTGTGCCACTTCTCTAATGGAAACATAGCTCCTGCTTCAGGAGCATCTGGCAGGCTGAAACAACTCTGTCTGATTTATCTGGTGTGAGATACACTCTCATGAGTATGGAGTCCAAAATAAAGCCAAGGAAAACAAGCTTCTGACATGGTTGCAACACCGATTTCTCTTTGTTGATAACAAAACCTAGGTTCTCAAACAGGCATATGGTGGCCTTTATGTTTTGGCTGCAATCTGATACTGAGCTACCTTGAAGGTAAGAATCATCAATATAGCCAACATTCAGATGGCCTTGACTGCGTAATGTACCATAAACTGGCTTAAGGAGCTTGGTAAAATATCTAGGTGCTGACAAGCCATTGGGCAGACAAGTATACTGAAATAATTTGCCACCCCAGATGAACCGCACGTATTTTCTGTGCTCAGGTGCCACTGGCACTGTGTAATGAGCATCGGTCAAGTCGATTGAGGCCATGTATCAATTTTTTCTCGTTAATGGCACGGCAAAAGATAAGCCCTCCATTTTGAAATGCTTATATTCGATACACCCATTTAATCTTTTAAGATTAAGAATCATCCTGTAAGAGCCATTCTTCTTTTTCCTTAGAAATATACTTGTGATAACTTGATGCTGGGAGGGCTGAGCTTCCTCAATGACCCCTTTATTTAATAGGGTCTTAATGTCATCATCTATAATTTTAGCCTCTTTTGCATTAAATCGAATTGGAGGTAAATTGTAATGCTGAGACGGTAGCTCAATAAATTCCAGGTGACAGTGCTGCACCATGTCAAGGATCTTAGGGTCTGTTGTTATTAATTTCCATACAGACAGAAAATATTTGAGCCTGCCAGCCACTTTGATACAGACATTTTGTGTAGCACTCACCTCTGAATTTGGGTGTTGTGTGCTTTTGGGATTCAAGGCTGAGACTTCTGGACTTTTCTCTTCCGCTCCCCCTTGTATTGGGAGGGACGATGGTAGTTTTTTGCCCCAGAGTAGTTCCTTTTCCTCTGAAATTTGTCAAGGCGTTCAGGTTGCCTACCCCTTCTATAACTCTCTTTCTTGTCTCGCTGAAGTTTCGAGGTAATTCTGTTGATGTCATTTATATCTTTAATTGCTTTGGGCAAATCGTCCCCAAATAATTCTGAAGAAATTGGATTGGAAGGTGCACAAAGATATCTGTAGCTGGCATGGAGTTCTGGTCGAAGCGCTTCCCTTCGACGAACGTTAAGTTCCATGTTAGCATTGGCTAGCAAAAACACTCCATCCATCAGGTTGTTTACAACTTCGTTTTTTGAGGGCATCCCCGGAGCAGTGATTAAGTTGTTTACAACTGATACTACTGCTGTAGCTCCCTTTACAAGGGATTTTTGCACTTTCTGCAACTTTATGTCAGCTGAACGTGCCTTTTCTGAAAGGTTATTCCATATTGGCAAGTTAACTCGTGTTTCGGCTAATCTCTCACAATTTTTAGGCGCCGGATTGCGTTTCTTTATTTCCGTGAGCTTGTCTTCCTCGGTTTTCTCTTTCAGTAATTTCGAGACGATAGCAGCTAAATTAGTGTTTATTTCCGCTCCTTTATGTTCTGCCAAGTCAAAGTCTTTTTCAAGTTGACCTAGGATAAGTTCATTCTCGGCGCTTTGACCTGCTTCATCGCTTTTTTGATCTCTTTGCTGCTGGTTCCTCTACTTCCGACACATCTGAGTCGGCAGAGCTGAGGTCGTCTAACAAACGACTTTCTTGTGACACACAAGCAGAGCGACTGCCTTGAAACATTTGTCCCAAGTTGTCAAATCCTTCGCTCATACTCTGCGATAAGCTGGCGAAGGAATCTTTTAAAATTTCTGCAATGTTGGCAACCATTTGGGTTGACGCTTCGTCCTTTCCATGAGGGGTAGTAGTGGCCGATGTGCTTTCTTTGGCGCGCTTTTCTTCCCTGGCGGTTTTTCACGTACATCTCTCTTGGGAGTGCCTGTGGTTGTTTTTCCACTATCTCCCTTCTTTGAGGGTTTTACAGGTTGACCAGCTTCCCTTATTTGGGAAGAAGAGGGATCTTTGGTCCCCCTAGACTCTGGCTTTTGAGTCAGACGAGCGGAATTTCCCGCCACACGTGTTGGTGCCGAAACCGCGGTTTGACCGTTTCTTTCTCTTTGCAGAGCACGGCATTCCAGTCAGTTTAAACGTCGTTTGAAACTATTGTAGAAGCGTCGGAGATGTTCCGAACTTTCCCCTCATCCGGCCTCTCTGAATTCATGTTGCAGCGGGCGAATGAAGGTATTTCGAATAGAATATTTACGGACAAACAGTCAGATAAACTGCACTGTTTGGCGACAAGCGTTGCACTGTTTGGCGCATGCGCTTGCTATCTCATGGGCTCTCTCAGCATGGTAACGAGGTAGAATTCAATTTTCGAAGGCGTTTTTTTAAGCGCGCCCTTGAAAACCCAGACCAATGTTTATTTGATGTGTAACGAGGGCATTTAGACACGTCATAACCAAAAAAACCAGCCTGATTGAACAATGGCCACATATCGAATAGCTGGTTTGTAATTATGAGGTGAAACTCGATTTGCTGAGACTGTGCCAAACCATATCAAACAATGCGTTTTCTCGTAGCAAGAAATATCATCTAGAACCAAACAGTAGGCATAAATAAAGTGTAAAATACTCCTTCTTTGAAATTAGTTCCTTTCATCCCAATAATATGGGCCTTACTACTTACACAAAGACTTCAACGCGAATGTCAATTTATGCTAATTATTCTGCGATTTTTTCGCCAGCGGGAGTGCGAAAATCATTTGTCTCCGATAATTCGAAAATCCAGCCGTATTTTGATAAAGAAACCCCGAAACCTGTGAAAACTCGTTAATTCCTCGTTATAAATTGAAAATTTTTAAAATAGCGAAAGGTTGGTTTCATTTTTGACCGTGGACGCTATTTTTGCATTTTGCTCGATTTTTCTGTGCATTTGCTCTTGAGTACTACTGTTTTAGGACGTTTATAAGCACAAATTAGCGCTGATTACATCCAATACGCATTTGACTCAAGATTTGTAGGGCCAGTTTCTTTTTGTGGACTGGTTTTCTTCATGTGTAATTTCTAGTGAAATCTGATGGGTTTAAAATCGTGTTTCTATTTAACAATTAGACTACTCGCCCTCGTTTTCTACGAGCAGATAGTCAACGAGGCGCAGCCGAGTTGACTATCGCTCGTAGAAAACGAGGGCGAGTAGTCTAATTGTTTTAGTATAAATTTACCGTAGTCTCATTGCATAAAAAAAAGTCAAGTATCGCGTAGAAAAGAACTGTTTTATTATGTTACATCAGGTTCAAACGTGACGTGCGATTAATATGGCCAATCAAATTCACGGATTCACAATAGACTACGGTAAATTTATACTTATCTGTGATAGATAGTGAATAGCGTGGTAGTGTGCGCTTGTTAACAGAATGAAGGGCGCTTCTTTCCGTTTTCGAGGTGTCTGTGAAGAGTATTTAGATAAAGTTTTGAACGACTAGTAGACTTACACTAAAACAATTAGACTATTCGCCCTCGATTTCTATGCGTAATAGTTGACGAGGGCGCATCCAAGTCAACTATCAGTTCACAACTAAATTTTCTCCGATTATTATTAGTTTGAACTGATCACGTGACGCGATAGAGTTTATCCGCGGAGAGGTTTCTTTAAATTTGGTGAAAAAAGATCAGTTGTGTGCTATTACACTCATGAACAAAAATGAATTGTGAAGGCTTTACACAAAATGGTTGCTATGGCAACCAGCCACAGCCTTTTGAGGTAGGGTTTTATAGGGTTAGCCCCAACACTTCCTGCTGTTTTACAAAACAAGATTTGACTGTCAATTAGCGCACTGAGGCTTTAGGACCGTTTTTTTACAGTACTGAGGCCGTAAAAAAACGGTGCGTGATTTTCGCTCCCAATAATTAAATCTTTCAGTTAAGACCAGAGCACGTCAAATTGTTACTATTAGTTGAATGAAATAATACACCAAATTTATGACCGATCTGTCGCGAGCTTAGCGCACTGAAGCTTTAGGACCGTTTTTTTACAGTACTGAGGCCGTAAAAAAACGGTGCGTGATATTTGCTCCCAATAATTAAATCTTTCAGTTAAGATCAGAGCACGTCAAATTGTTACTATTAGTTGAATGAAATAATACACCAAATTTATGACCGATCTGTCGCGAGCTTAGCGCACTGAAGCTTTAGGACCGTTTTTTTACAGTACTGAGGCCGTAAAAAAACGGTGCGTGATATTTGCTCCCAATAATTAAATCTTTCAGTTAAGATCAGAGCACGTCAAATTGTTACTATTAGTTGAATGAAATAACACACCAAATTTATGACCGCTCTGTCGCGAGCTTAGCGCACTGAAGCTTTAGGACCGTCTTTTTACAGTATTGAGGCCGTAAAAAAACGGTCCGTGAAATTCGTACGCAATAATTAAATCTTTCAATAAGATCGGAGCACGTTAAATTCTTACTCTTAATGCAATCAAATAATACACCAAGTCTAGGACCGTTCTGTTGCCAGCTCAGCGCACTGAAGCTTTAGGACCGTTTTTTTACAAAACTGAGGCCGTAAAAAAACGGTCCGTAAAATTTTCTCGCAATAGTTAAATCTTTCAGTAAGATCAGAGCACGTTAAATTCATACTCTTTATGCGAGCAAATAATACACCAAGTCTGGGAACGTTCTGTTGCCAGCTTAGCGCACTGAAGCATTAGGACCGTTTTTTTTTACAGCACTGAGGTC
Organism: Platygyra sinensis; assembly: GCA_019787425.1. Classification (NCBI taxonomy): domain Eukaryota; kingdom Metazoa; phylum Cnidaria; class Anthozoa; order Scleractinia; family Merulinidae; genus Platygyra; species Platygyra sinensis. The sequence continues at coordinate 54,789 of JAHPZR010009545.1, read as the reverse complement.
GTAAAAAAACGGTCCGTGAAATTCGTACGCAATAATTAAATCTTTCAATAAGATCAGAGCACGTTAAATTCTTACTCTTAATGTGTTATATAAATAACAGATTAATAAAACATCAGCTTTTCACTTCCGACGTTGACGTTGAAAGCTGGCTCAAGTTCTTGAATAAATAAGGTCTCTTTTATCTTGTAATGATAGTCTGTTTTGCCCTTCGCTAAAATATCAAAATGATCCCACTTGATGTTATGCCCAGTGGCCGTGACGTGGTCAGCAATGGCTGAAGTATTGTCATTTTTCGCGAGGGCCTTAAAATGTTCGTTTTTTCTATCGTGAAGCCATCGTTTAGTTTTTACCGATGTAAAAACCATTACAATCCCAGCAATTTGCCCCGGGGGGGGTACTCCCCTATAAGGTTTTACTGGGGACGTGCGGCCAGCCAGGGTATGTTTTTCGGGATTTTTGTCTTAAACAGGGTATCGAATTTGTCATTTTATGTCTTAATCAGGGTATCGATTTATCAGTTTTTGTCTTAAATGGGATATCTTTTCTTGGACGATAAACAGCAAAATTTTTACAAGCTCTTGTAAATTGATATTGACTTCCGTTGACTTTGGCATTGATACCAGGCACGTTAAATTTCCATTGATTACACAACAAGAAAGCCACACACATGATTTGTAACCGCAACTTTCAATCTATGTCTTAAACAGGGTATCAAAAATTGGAATTCTGTCTTAAACAGGGTAGGAAAATCAGCGATATTTGTCTTAAACAGGGTCAGTGTATGAGGGGCCGGGCCGCACCTCCCCACCCAGGGATAAATCGAGTACCCCCCCGGGCAATTTGCTCTGTAAATAACTCTGGATTTTTGTGAATGATTAATACGGTCCTTGTAAGGAAAGAAAGATTTTATGCATCGAGTGCTCTGAAAAACAATCTTAAGGTTAACACAAGAGTAGAATTTGTACACACAAGATTTCAGGCTTTTAGCGACTTGGTTGCTTTGCAAACCTAAGCAGGGAAGTAGGAAATTTCTGAACAAAGATCGAATACCCTCAGAGGAGTTTTTTGATAGCTTCTGTAGGTATAGTCAAGATCCAGAGACACGAATTTACATATTATCACTGAGTATTTCGCTAGACGAGGTAGTCTTGATTCGTGTATAAACACAGAACCATCCGTGAAATATGCAAAACATTGCTTAGCTACCGTTACTAACAGATCGTCGTCGTAAATTGTCACGAACTTTAAGTGTTTTGAAAAGGGTTAAACGATAAGAATAAACTGATTCCACTTGCACTTGTTTTATTTGATAGATGACAGCTATCTGTCGATAGTCGTCGACATGTACTGGTACATTGAAAAATCGAGGAGTGGCATAAGATAAGACTTTGATAAACTGTTTTGTGGTGAACAATTATCACGAGGCTCACAGGAAATGAATAAATTCAACAACATGTGCTATGGCTATAATTAGTCTCACGTTGAAGTCTTTTTGCGTGACTTAGGCCGACCACGTGCCGTGAAAACACCTCAGGTTATGACGTGATATCGCATAAATTTTCAGAAAGTTTCGATTCCAACAGAATCACTGTATTGATGAAAAGATTTAAAAGTTACCAGAACATTGTTCCTACTATTTCCCGAAATAAACTCGACAATTGCGCAAGTATTTTTGGCCTTATAGCAATAATAATATTGCGGTTAAAAATAGCACTAATTATTTTATTTTGAACTACCCGACAAATTATTGAATTGTGTTGCGTAATGGGGAAATGTTTATGCATTTCAACGCCCACTTTCTCTTCCGTCGCTTTATCGATGTAAGGGCAATGCTACATAATTGCTCGCTCTTAACTATAATTAGACACATGGCCAAAGTGCAAATGTTAATCTTGTTCATCTTGATCAGTGAAGCGCCACTCGCGCGCACGTGACACGATCGCGAGGCCATCAGCTTGATCACGTACAATGATCACGTAAACAAAGATTTGCGCTCAATGAACACAATTCTACGACAAATTTAGCTGGAATGAGGGTCAAACAAGACTCATCTGCGACATGTAGCTACATTTTCCTTAGACTAGCCAGCGAAGCTAGACAGATTTCCCGCCTTTTTTAACAACGTCGAAAAAGGAAATATCCAGTTTTATGGCTCGTCGTGTTATCTTGAGTTGCACGTGACGTCATCATTTCCTAAAATCCGAAACTAAAGAGCCACCAAAGTTATTATTATCTTCATCAGGAATAAACGGGGGTAAATTTATATTTGCTAACATCTTTTCAGCTCAATAACTTGCTTCGTCTAAGAACCGGCAAAAATTTTAAATTTCGGCGCGTGACATTAAGCTATGAACGTGTTTGTCGAAAAATATATACTTTAATATCTCGGGTTTTAGCCTTTTAGCAGTTGAATTATTAGGAAAAGTGCTTCTTTATTTGTTTACTTGTTCAGTTCAAATAATCAGTGGCCTAGATAGCCAAAGTAAGTTCCACATGTTTACACTATTTTCCCGGTGGCCGCCATGTTGGTGTCCCTTGGAGGGACACCAACATGGCGGCTCCATACTGGGCTCCGTAAAATTGTGCAAAATATTTCGACAAATATTTGAAGTTTGGGAAAACGTACAGATCTAAAACTTGGAGAATGTCTTACTTATTAATCACTTATAACATTTTATTTTCTTAATTAACTTTAAACACTGAATGGTTTTCGAATTATTTTTTGATTGGGTGACAGTGCAACGTTCTCGTCCCACGAGTAGCAAACGTCGTTGTCGGGTATACGTAATAGACATACTGAGCACTACGCGTATACGATAATTGAAAATTGTCGACCATGTATTTCATACCAAGCATTGGTGAAAATGACAAGCTATTCTGGGGAAGGATTTCATAATACATGTATTATTAAGAGCATAAATGTTTGCTGCATACGCCTACAGCAAAAAGTATCGCAAAGTTAGCGGTCTCAGGCTGCGCATTCTTGGTCACGCTTATAGCCAAATATGATCAGATATGATGATATGCGAGTAATCAAGAGCGGGCAATGAGTGCTTAGTCAAATTGCAATTGAAATTTAATTTAAGATAAGACCCAAGAAGACACGTACAAATTACTTTAAATTTTCATTTTTCAATTGCTATATAACAGACTGGAAATTAGTATTCCACTGAACATTATGCATGCACCTTCATTGAGCAGTTTTAAGTCACATCTATTAGCTCATTTGTGTTAATTTTAAATCAGGTGGAACTCGTGAGTGACAAGCTAAGTATACAATTTAATTAGGTTAGCTTTGAGCCGTATTTAAATTTTGTTTCTGAACTTTTAGTGTCAATTTTCGTATGCAATTTAATTAGGTTAGTTTTGGGCCGAATTTAAATTTCTTAATTTTTAGAATGTTTAACATTGGAGAATATTCTTTGTATAAGAAAATAGTTTCCCACAACTCCAGTTATGCACTTTTTGTATTTCCTGTAATTTATTTATTTGTACTAGCATGACGAAGTTATTAAGCCTTAAATGTGGTCCTTGCAGATCTCACACTGACTGTTTATCCTGTCGACAATAAACTCCACTGAGACTCTGACGAAGAGTGGATGCAGCACTCTCCATACTCCAACGTTTCCTTCGTTCTTGATTGCTCATTCCGGAAGGCCACTTGTTTCATTCTAGAAAAGATAGAAATGTTGCAAAGGTACCTAGTGAATCTAAAATATCTTTTTCATACAACGCTACAAAAAAGTATATGACATTTGCTAGTAAAAGCTTGACTTCTTGTCAGTGAAAACCCATTACTGGGAGATAGGTAAACGTGTAAATGGCCTCTACAGAAGCACCAAAAAGGGTTCCTAAAAGTGAAATTTAACAGGAGGTATCATTGCTCAGTTGCACCTTTCATGGTCACTTTGCGCACAAAGAAATATATGACCTAAAAGCATTTTTAGTTTCAAATTTTGTCCCATGAATGGGTTTGAATTTCACTTTTTTTAGCTGGTGTATCTGCACAGCTGTTAGGAAAGTGATAAAGTAAACAAGTAGAAAAGAAAGTGATAAAGTAAACAAGTGGACAAAAACGTGTTAATTAAAGTAAACAAGTAGACTAGAAAGTGATAAAGTAAACAAGAAGACAAGAAAGTGATAAAATAAACAAATAGACAAGAAAGAGATAGAGTAAACAAGTACACGAGAAAGTGATAAAGAAAACAAGTAGACAAAAAAGGGATAAAGTAAACAAGTAGACAACAAAGTGACATCACTTTCTTGTCTACTCGTTTACGTTCTCACTTTCTTGTCTGTTTGTTTACTTTATTGCTTTCATGTCTATCTGTTTACTTTATCACTTTCTTGTCTATTTGTTTACTTTATATCTCTTTTTTGTCTTCTTGTTTAGTTTATCACTTCCTGTGCTACTTGTTTACTTTCTCACTTTATTTTTTCTTATCTCCTTGTTTACTTTCTCACTTCATTTTTTCTTGTCTCCTTGTTTACTTTATCACTTTCTTGTCAACTTGTTTTCCTTATTAATTTCTTGTCTACTTGTTTACTTTATCATTTTCTTGTATAATTGTTTACTTTATCATTTTCTTATCTACTTCTTCACTTATCATGTTCTTGTCTATTTGTTTACCTTCTCAGTTTCTTGTCTTCTTGTTTGTCTAATTTGCTTACTTTGTCACTTTCATGCCTACTTGTTTGTTTTCTTTTTTACTTGTGTTTTGTCTACTTGATTACTTAATCACTTTCTTGCCTATTTGTTTAGTTCAACGGTTTCTTGTCTACTTGTTTACTTGATCAATTTTTTCTACTGCTTTATTTTTTCTTTTTCTTGTTTACTTTATCACTTTTTTGTCTCCCTTATTCACTTTATCACTTTCTTGTCTACACGTTTACGTTTTCACTTTCTTGTCTATTTGTTTACTTTATCACTTTCTTGTCTATCTGTTTACTTTATCACTTTTTGTCTATTTGTTTACTTTATCACTTTTTGTCTATTTGTTTACTTTATCACTTTCTTGTCTATTTGTTTACTTTATATCTCTTTTTTGTCTTCTTGTTTAGTTTATCACTTCCTGTGCTACTTGTTTACTTTCTCACTTCATTTTTTCTTGTCTCCTTGTTTACTTTATCACTTTCTTATATAATTGTTTACTTTATCACTTTCTTGTCATCTCTTTTACCTTATTAATTTCTTGTCTACTTGTTTACTTTCTCACTTTCTTGTCTAGTTTACTTTATCACTTTCTTGTATATTTGTTACTTTATCACTTTCTTGTAAACTTGTTTACCTTATTAATTTTTTATCTACTTGTTTACTTTATCACTTTTTTGTTTACTTGTTTACTTTATGACTTTCTTGTCTACTTGTTTGCTTTATCACTTTCTTGCCTACGTTTTTGTTGCTTTACTTACTATATCACTTTCCTGTGTATTTGTTCACTTCATAACTTTCTTTTCTATTTATTTACTTTATCATTTTTTTGTCTATTTGTTTATTTTATCACTTTCTTGTCTGTTTGTTTACTTTATCACATTCTTGTCTACTTGTTTACTTTTAATACAAAATCTTGAATTGCATTGTCTATACAAACGAAAAACTTTACCGATTTGCCGTAGTTGCCTCCCCTTTTGTCAAAAAAACAGCAGAACCCATCGAGCATTTACTTTTTTCCTGCAAAATATTCTCTGAATTCTGGAAACATGTCTTATCCTGGCTTAAAGACAATGGTGTTCATATTGAAACATTGACGAAATGGGATAATATTTGGGAAGTTCGACATAAAAGACAATTTTGCTTAAATAAATCAATTCTTTTTACTTGGAGAATATTATGTTTACTCTAAAAAAGTGCCAGAACAGTCTACCGACGGTTCAGGGTTTAATTGCTCGGATTAAACTGATTTATAGAATTGAAATCCAAATTGCCAGAGAAAAAATAAGCTTTCACAACACTTTATTAAATGGAGAAAACTTGTTGAAGTATTGACCTAGGCAGAGATGATGGTAGAAAGAATACCAGAAAATACAGGTCAATACAGATAAGCAAATTAACAAGTATATATATGTTTATGTTTCTTAAGCAGCTTGTAATATACGTCCTATCTAATTGCGTGTACTGTTGAATTTCCTTAATTTTTATAATTATAGATTTTGATAATACTCACTTCTCAATGTAGAGTATTGTAATTCAGTAGTTTGTTGTGTGAATTAGTTTTTTTCTGTTATTGTGGGTAATGTATAGTGATTAGCTAACTTTAAGTATTACATGCGTATACAGTAATTAGTTCACTGTATGTAATTTACCGAAAGTAGTTTATTTTATAATTAACGTATTGTAAGTAAGTTTTATTGTAAGAATTGTATTGTAATAAGTTTATTGCAATTATGTATTGCAAGTGAGATTTTTGGAAGTAATGTATTGTAGTAGTTTATGGTAGGTAAGATATCGTGAGGCGTTAGGCATGAAATTGTAATATTATTGTTTACAAAATGTAGCAAAAAAATTACAAAAAAAACCATTCTTGTCTACTTGTTTACTTTATTACTTTCTTGTCTACTTGCTTACTTTATAGCTTTCTTGTCCACTTGTTTACTTTACCACTTTCTTGTCTATTTGTTCACTTAAACACATTATTGTCTATGTGTTCACCTTGTTACTTTCTTGTCTACTTGTGTATTTTACCACTGTCTGGTCCATTTGTTTTCTTTATCACTTTGTTGTCTACTTGTTTACTTTATCACTTTTTTGTCTACTTGTTTACTTTATCACTTTTTTGTCTACTTGTTTACTCTATCTCTTTCTTGTCTATTTGCTTATTTTATCACTTTCTTGTCTACTTGTTTACTTTATCACTTTCATGTCTTCTTGTTTACTTTATAACTTTCTTGTCTACTTGTTTACTTTATCACTTTCTTGTCTACTTGTTTACTCTATCTCTTTCTTGTCTATTTGCTTATTTTATCACTTTCTTGTCTATTTGTTTACTTTATCACTTTCTTGTCTATTTGTTTTCTTTATAAAGTGAATAAGGGAGACAAAAGAGTAATAAAGTAAACAAGAAAAAGATAAAATAAAGCAGTAGAAAAAATTGATCAAGTAAACAAGTAGACAAGAAACCGTTGAACTAAACAAATAGGCAGGAGTGTGATTAAGTAATCAAGTAGACAAAACACAAGTAAAAAAGAAAACAAACAAGTAGGCTCATGAAAGTGACAAAGTAAGAAAATTAGACAAACAAGAAGACAAGAAACTGAGAAGGTAAACAAGTAGACAAGAACGTGATCAAGTGGACAAGTAGATAAGAAAGTGATAAAGTAAACAAGATGACAAGAAAGTGATAAAGTAAACAAGGAGACAAGAAAAAATGAAGTGAGAAAGTAAACAAGGAGATAAGAAAAATAAAGTGAGAAAGTAAACAAGTAGCACAGGAAGTGATAAACTAAACAAGAAGACAAAAAAGAGATATAAAGTAAACAAATAGACAAGAAAGTGATAAAGTAAACAGGTAGACAAGAAAGTGATAAAGTAAACAAATAGACCAGAAAGTGATAAAGTAAACAGATAGACAAGAAAGTGATAAAGTAAACAAATAGACAAGAAAGTGAAAACGTAAACGAGTAGACAAGAAAGTGATAAAGTGAATAAGGGAGACAAAAGAGTGATAAAGTAAACAAGAAAAAGATAAAATAAAGCAGTAGAAAAAATTGATCAAGTAAACAAGTAGACAAGAAACCGTTGCACTAAACAAATAGGCAAGAAAGTGATTAAGTAATCAAGTAGACAAAACACAAGTAAAAAAGAAAAATAAAATTAGCAAAACCAGACAAGTAGACAAACAACAACAACAACAATGCTTTATTCACTCTAAATACTCAAAACACATTTAATAATACATAGAAAGTGATAAAAACACTACAGTAACTTAAGAAATAAATACTTAAGAAATAAATATTTTTAAAGTTGAGCCAGGAGGATAAATGAACCTTGCAGTTTTCGAGTTATTTTCCTGCCTTTTATATGCAAAACAAAAATGTAATTATAGGATTGAAGAGTAAACAAGGTGCAAACACAAGGAGACAGACCGAACCATATGGCAAGTGGATTTACAAAGGAGTTAAATGTTCAACATGTTAGTTACTTCATGGTATTTTTAAGTTGTTCAGAGAATAGATATAGCTTAATTTGTTTAGAAAATTGGTACACATTAAGATTTTTCAAGTAAGAAAGAAAGTAATAAAGAAAACAAGTAGATAAAATAGTGATAAAGCAAACAAATAGACAAGAAAGTGAGAGTAAACAAGTAGACAAGAAAGTGGTAAATAAACAAGTAGACATGAAAGTGATAAAGTAAACAAGTAGACATGAAAGTGATAAAGTAAACAAATAGACAAGAAAGTGATAAAGTAATTAACAAATAGACAAGAACGTGATTAAGTAAGCAAGTAGATCAGAAAGTTATAAAGTAAAAAAGTAGAAAGGAAAGTGATAAAGTAAGCAAGAAAACCAACAAGCAGACAAGAAATTGATCAAGATCGAGAAAAGAAGTAGACAAGAAAGTGATAAAGTAAACATGCGGAAGAGAGTTATCAATACAAGCTGGAGCCCATTACTAGGAGCCTGCAACTGTCACAATAAGCCAATACAACGGCATTTTTACAAACCAGTCTATTTTTAGATATTTTCCCCGCGAAATAGGCCAGTTCCAGTCTACATGAGCACGCTTAAGTAAAGATAAAACAATGCTGTCTCACGTGAACATGTCGATATCATGTCGACATGTCAACATTAGTCCTTGCTTGTGATTGCAATTTGTCACTGAGGTTCCTGTGGGGATTTGAATTTGAGATAAACTCAAACTAAAAATAGATCGGTCTGTGAAAATGCCGTGACAGAAATATGGGGTAGTTGCAGGCTCCTAGTGATGGGCTCCTGATACAAGATCAATCAGGACAGGAACTGCAGGAATTTAAAGTTTGTCTAACTGTTAGATATCCTGGTTGGTGTTTCCTGGAAGGAGCTGAAAGAAGAAATTGGGGGATTTAAACGTGAAAAAATAAACAAGCAAGTAGATAGACAGTTTAGGTAATGACGAAGTAATCAAACAAGTTGACATGTAAGTGAGTAATCAATTAAGCAAACATTCAAGTTAGGCACGTGACCCTGCGATTAAGCCCTGGCAACGTTTTAAACACTTTTAACAAATGAGTCAATACTTCTGACAACGTAGTATTCATGAATTGCTTTCTTATCCTGTAAATAGTTTTAATTCTGCTTTATTTTTAGCAGGTATATAATATTTTTATTACGTATTTTTCTTTCATTTATTTATTTATTTATTTATTTATTTATTTATCATTATATTTCCCACCACTAAACAAATTCCTGAACACAAAATTCTTTTAAAAGTTTCTCCTACGTTTATTGTATGGCTAAAACTTTTGAAAGATGTGTTAAAAGAAGTAGATATTACTTTTGACGTCATCGTTCGCTGGGTAAATCTTAGTTAGCAACATGAGCATAATATATTTTTAACCTCAACTGAAGAACTTTTAACATCTAGTTTTTGTGTGATCATCATAATCACTACACGGAACTTACAGCCGAAATAGCAAACGATTAATTATGCAGGTGCGATCTGCGCACACCATAGTCGATAAATTTTATACCAAATGTAAATTCGAAACGTGTTATCGAAATAAATCACCTTTTTTCGACAGATTTCCTTTGTGCTATATATTCGGCTTTTCTTGGTTTGATTTTTAGTATATTTTATTTACAGGTGTTGTCAATTGATTGTACTAGACTCCCAAACCTTTATATGGTTGAGTGTAAACAAGCTTAAAATATTGCATTCAGATATATCCTTGACGTATTACACTTTGTATTTCTTTTAATCTTGTCAAGCCACTCACCTGCAGACAACAGTCGAAGAATATCAACAAATGTGTGTGTCTCGAGGCGAATGCAACACTGCAAACGATTCAGTGATGGAAATGAGAGAGAAATTTCATGATAAAGGTTCAGTGAAGTGCAAGTAGTAGATGTGTAACCTACCCATACATTATTTCCCTTCCGCCCTTTGAGACATTACCAACTTGCCAATAACATTCCGGATGCCAAAACTATTATTATTCAAACAAAATCACCCTAAATTTTTTTTTTTTTTGAGAGAGAGAGAGAGAGAGAATCAAAGTGGCATGTATATCTGGCCTACGTGCTGTTGGGCGGCGTGAAATTATGAAATGTTTATATGAGATCGGGGGCTGCTCTCGTAATGTTAGCAGAGGTTTTTGTCGTAGGACAAGTTTCGAGGCATATCCATCTGCTGCACCAGTTGATGAATGGAGTGGTTTCTATCAGTCGAAAAACTCTTGTAGGTGATTTAATCTATGTAAACTGATACTTTTATTCCTTTGTGAGGTTTATGCATGCAGAACCTGTTAGCTAGTAAAAAATATGAGGAGGCGTAAAAGGTTAATGGTTAAATAAACAGTTGCTAGTGAGACATGATGTCTAGCACTTACACGTACACAGGGTGTGGACGTGAGGTGGACTGCGTGGGATACCGCCTCGATTAATGGCTGCTAAGAAAGGCTAATAGGCTAGCAATCTTTAAGCTTTTTAAAAGAGAAAGAATTTCCTTCCGTTTTCTTTGTGCTAGGCACCATTCTGAGTGGTGTGAACTTCGTTTGGAATTGTTTGCCGCTGGTACCAGTAAAAACTTGCAGCACCATTTGATTTAAACAATCACGTTTTCCACGTGAGTGAACTACTAGTATGCGGCAACCCACACGCATCTCTACAATAGCGTGGTTTTGCCGGTAGCATAATAATCAATGATCGCCACCACTATGGATTTTTCTCGTGGTTCATAATACCACAAATATGAAGTGAATCATTTTGTGAGAACTATTTTGAAATATGTGGCCGTAGCTGATAGAGCTTAAAACTCTTGGTAATAGTTTACTTCTTTGAAATTGATTGTAGCTTCCTCTGCCTCAAAACAGTAATCTCCTCACATTCTTGTCTTTCAAGGACAGTTTTAGAAGTTAGCAAGAAAAGTCCGCCATTTTTTTTGCCGATAAACTGGGACCAACTGAGCCTTTCAAATGTAAACAGAATTTACTTTGAAGGTAAACCGCTGACAAAGGGTTAAATAATAAAACAAAGAGCCCTTTTGGAAAGACTTGTGAACTAAAATGGAACTAAGAAGTCAAATTAATAAGCTCAAAACAAAAACCAGTTTTTGAAAGGAGCTTGGCCACAAATTACAGAGTCTTTATACCTAGACACCGAACAGATCGGAAATTTCTAATCAAATACCGGGTGAGGACGTTTTTCGCTTCAGTGCTTTCTGACTATTACAGCAATTAGTCAACAATGCCTTTGCTCTCTCTATAACCTAATGAGATAAATTCATTCAATTTTCCAGCTTGAATAAGCAACTAGAGATAAATCCTTCATTCTCCGTTTCGTCTCAATATCTTATGATATATTGAACTTTGCGGGGCAGTGTTCACATCAAGTTATTATGAATGTGCTGCAAGCAGGTGTTGCCAAAAAATACTCGCTGCCTGCTAAGGAGCTTGCCTTTATCTTTAATTTACCCAAAAGTAAGAGGGAAAGATAGATAGAAAGTGCCACTCCACCCTTCAAACGTTGAAACTTAATAAACACACGGTGAAGTTAAAACACGAACGTTATTGTGTTTCGTGAAACTAAGCCAGAATTGTGTTAACCCTTCATTATTCACGTTGTGAAGCATTGAGGTTAGACGGACAAGAATCCAGCTTTCCTCTCTGTCTTGGGTGTCCTTTAGTAAAATATGCCTTAAATGCAAATCAGCAACCAGATATACAATCTTGATTTTGATTAGTATAACTTCACGGATGTAAATTCAAAAATGATGATGATAACTTTGTACTTTCCCATCAAAGTGAGACCAATATGGCGATTTTGCACAAAGGTGCCAACCTCTTATGCAACACAGTTTCATAAGCAAGAGCACCTTTGTAATCTCTAGCCACGATGTATTTACTGTGTGATTTTTAATAGAGAAATCGAAAGACAGCCACAAAGAATCCTGTCGGTCGGACGCTTGATGTATTTCAATTGGCTTTTAACTAGACGGGACTTTTGAGGACAGAAAATACATGACAGTTTGTTTAATGGCGATAATTTCAGAGTTGAGTCTCTTAAATTAAGAGGACGTGTTGACCAAAGCTCTTCACATAATTATTGTTAGAGCTAGTTCAGCACTTCTACAGCTCCACACTATTAGCCTGCTGACCATTGTCTACATCTCGACAACAAGGCATTGGTTTTGTGCGCGTTTTTCTCATCAGCCTCGTGTGGCCATACCTGTCGGAGTCTTTTCAGATTGTTTAAAGGCAGAAAAACACAATTGATTTTACAATTCTATTGGTTTATTACTGAATACCATAACATTGGGAGCCAGCCCCCGTGTTCAATGTTTCTTATAACATGTTAATTACAGCAATAAGTCATTGTTGACCTGCTAGCGGTTTAATAGAACTGTTGCTTCTTTTATGGAGTGAGTTGGTACTCTCAGTGTCTGAAAAATCGCCGCCTCGGTCATAGACTTAAGGCCATGAAAATATTTAAATTATCATCACAATAAATCAATATAATGTCTTCCAACCTTATACCAATATTTGAATAACATCCTACGAATAAAAGGAGAGAGTTTCCTCGAGCAATGAGAGTTTCTCTTCAGGCGCATTAATAATTTCTTGACCGTGAAGGGCTTACGATAAGAGTGTATGTACAGTTATTTACTATTTATTTAACAATTTTGTTAAATAATGCTCTTCCATGCAACTAAGCGACTCTCATTCTCATTGCATAAACTAAATGATCATAATTTCACGATGTAACATACAAATTGGATATGTAAATATTGATTAAGCAGATTTTGAGTCGTTATTTCTCCATGTTGTGAAATGCGTGGCGTACCTGAACTGAGCACTTTGTACAATTTATTGCAGTTCCCTACATTAGCGGATGTATTTTCTTTATATGAGAAGATCGGTGATCCGAACGGCTAAAAGACCTTCCACAAAGAGGACACACGTACGGTTTCTCTCCAGTGTGCCGTCGATAGTGCCGCTTAAGTTCGTCCGATCTGCGGAAACACCACCCACAATCTTCCCACGGACACAGGAAGGGCTTCTCCCCGGTATGAATGCGCTTATGAGTCCCAAGATGCGAGCTCTTCGTGTAGCGCTTTTTACAACCGGGAAAATCGCAATGAAACACATGGTTGAGTTCCAGTTCACTGCCAGAGAATGAAGTAGGAAAGGCTTGTTGTGTTATGCAAGTAACCGCACTCGGATCGCTCGATGTAGTGCTAGTGATTGTCGAGGTTTGAAGAGTTACTTGTGGCCACTCGAGCTTTAAGTCACGAGGAGTTACAGGTGCCGCTTGTACAGCATTAGATACACTTGCCAAAGGTTCAGGAAAGCGACAGTCTCTTTTTACCCCTTCTTCGAACTTTGGTTGCGGCAGGCCTGCATTTGGTGGTGATTCCAGCGTGGTTTCCGGAGCGGAGGAACACAGATAGCTATCCATTTCAGACAGTGTCTACCAAAAGGAAAAGTTGATTTAACGTTTTCATTTTGTGCTTGACCATTTGAGCTCCAGTGATCAAATGAAATCAAGATTTCAGTTAACAAACTCATTGGTAAGGTTCTTGGTTTTGTTATTAGATTCAGTTGAGCAGGGTTGTGAAATGGGGAGGAATTTAAGACATCAGTATAGTAGACATTTTAATTAACAGTGCAGTTAAAGCCGAATCAACTCGGGAGTTTAGCCTTTTACAACTGCAATACCAATTGTCATTTTTCACATCCACGGGCCTTGAATTTAGTTTAACTTGACTTCGACTAGGTGAAAAATTCAGAAACTATGTATATATATATATACATCTTTATTTACTGACTTGCGGTTCAGATTTATATACTTTCATATGGATATATAAATAACCTTTTATTTGGATTCCCTGAGGGAGGAAAAGAGTCTGGAAATAACCTTAACTAATCAAGCTTCTGTTAAATGTTTCATCAATCCAGGAAAGAAATTTTTGGCAGTATCTAATCTACTTCCTATCACTGTACATGTCAAGTATTTACAAGCATTACTAAGACGTGAAATAGCGAGCATCATCGCTCCGTGACAATAACCTTTCAGTTGAATTGTATTTTAATTTCAAAGCCAGCGTTTCGGGAACGCGACCCTTTATCAATCAGCACAAATAAGAACAGCAAATTACTTTAGAAGGATCACCACTAACCTGTTGTAGCTCATCTTCGCTGCTGGGAATGAGTAACGAATAGATCCCCGCCGTTAAAGGATTTCCCTCGGCTTGGTAGGAGTTCGGGTGCCTTAAACTCTCCGTCACTCGTACCAAATCGTCGTAATTCGCATAAGACATATGGATACGCATAAGGATGGCCTCTTTGTAAGACAGCTCAAACTAAATACTGTCACTTGAACTAACTCCTGTTTGGTTTGGCAGTTTTAAAAAACACGCCTTGCCTTCCTGATTGCGTGTCAGTGTCAAAACTGTTAGACGTGGGTTTACGTGGATCCTTACTGCTCAAGAGTCAGGTGCCGAGTCCTCTCTAATCTGGCTGGACCGAGTTTTCTTATGCAAAGTTCGATAAGCACCGTTATTCTATTCTAAATACTTCCCCCCAGGCTACAGTGAAGAGCGGTCACGCTGTAGCGATCAAGAGCAACTCATCAACAGAGCGTATCTTACTCAAATGAAGAGGTTCAGTACGACCCACATTTACCTTATAGCTACCGTAAGTTTGAAACAACTATTAATTCTGTGTCAAATATACAATGGGGGCACATATAGAGTAGGTTGATAATCGATAGGTCAAAAAGAAAAGCCTCGAATTATTTACGACTCGCTTCAGCGGCAGTTCTGTCACGCCGAATTTTCGAGAAGGTCGTGTAACCTTCGGATCTACTTCGCAATCCCCGATTGGTCCCCGAAATAGATTTCGTTCTAACTTCGACCTCCGTTTACAAAAAAGAACGTTCGCGAACCTCTCGTTTTCGTCTCGGATATTAGCTATTGCGAAACATTGACACGAACGCTACTCAGCCACATGTAACGCTTAATGGGAAAAGGTTTTATACAAAAGAAACTGTTTCATCTTTTCTAATTTTGGCTGCGTCATTTAGGTAGAGCTTGATGCGTGTTAATAAATGTCCTAAGCTTCAGTGAAAAGTAATGTGTTTTGATCTTAAGTGTCGCTCAAACCAGAAAATACCTGTATTGATCAACCTCGGAAAATTTGGAAGTGCGGGTTTTTGTACTCAAAGGTAAGAATTTGTTTATGAGGGTTTGCTTGCCTTGAAACCTATTTTAAAAGAAACGGAACCGAAATTATGTAGATTCCCTAGGCTTACCCAAAAGGGCTCGCTTTAAAATGAACTTTTTCCTTTGTAGATCATTACAAATTATAATAACACGCGGTGGTTAACGTTTTCCGCGAAGAGCAAGATATTTTAAAAAACTTTCGATTGCGTGACCTTCAGGTTTTATTGTCCTTTAGTCGACCGAATCACTAGCGCATTCGCCATTCGCCCACGCACCTTCTGAATTGATGATACGCTTTTTTTTTAAAAAAATACTGTTTCCCACTCATTGACATAATAGCGCTACACTGATTATTCATTTTCATTCTTGGTCCGCGCCTTCCATCTTCCATGTAATTTTACTCTCAACTTTAATAAATACGGTATGTTTATGTTAAAATATTAATGAATGGAGTCCTCAAGTCAATAAATAGAAAATTCCACCTTGTTTTTTCTTTCTGGGCTTCGACCTCCCATCAGCTTTGCGAGTTT
Source organism: Platygyra sinensis (assembly GCA_019787425.1). Classification (NCBI taxonomy): domain Eukaryota; kingdom Metazoa; phylum Cnidaria; class Anthozoa; order Scleractinia; family Merulinidae; genus Platygyra; species Platygyra sinensis. Next base: position 38,903 of record JAHPZR010009545.1, on the reverse strand, counting down.
TTCTTTTTATAGCTCAGATCTCGAAGAATAGTAATAAGCAGGTGAATTATTCTGACGTTTGTAAACCCTACTGGCTTGCAATGAACTAAATTTAGCACTGGAGAAGCTTTGTTTCTGTTGTGTTTGTCCACTGAGCTCTCAATCACCGTTACAATTTCTAAACCTTCTAAGAATGAGGTGTAATCTTAAGGTCTTCCAGATAACAGTTTATTTCGTTCATGGATGCAAAAATTATCTGCAGTACAAAATCAGTTAGTTTTTCTTTCTACTAGGCGCCGCCTGGCCCTCGGTCCAAGCCATACTCCCGTTACGTGACTTGCGGTGGCCGCTTGACTAAGTTTCAGTTACCGTGTCAACTGATATCAATTGTCCATTTTCTCTGCACAAGCAGACCTCTGAAGTGAGTAAGTCAGGTATTGTAGTAGATGAAGAAATCTTGTTAATAGTTTGACAATAGAGATTTAATATATCAAGCCGCTGTTTTGTGACAACATTTTATGACTTCGTTCTACCGGTACTTCACACCAGTGTAGCTTTATGAGACTCAATGAGACCGTGGCCAAGTCCAAACTGAACAGCTCATCAGTAAAAGAAGTTTTATTTACTGCTGTTGACCCTTGAGTCGCCAATTTGTCGAAAACCCATTCTTTTGTTTTTAAATTATTATTATTTTTGCATCGACAAGCGGCTCTTGCCTGAGAAAACGAAGTGTCTAGCGCATTTGTTTGTCCTTTAGTTGTTTAGTCAGCAGAGTAATCCTTTGAATTACAATTCACTGGTGATGTGAAGTGTAGTTAAATAGCCTTCAGGGAGAGTAACGATTTGTCAGTACGACTTCATAACATTTCATTTTTAATCCGCAATATTTCAGTTATTTGCCCTTTTTATGAGGAACATTGTGTTTCGCAGTGCATGAAATAATCCCCGGGCCTGGCAGTACTACATTGTAAACGTTTCATGACATGACACGAAATTATGAAGCTGCCATAACTGTTGACGTGTCTGTAAATCAATCTGCACCTTTTGGTTTTCCCGGCTGGATTAGGAGTCGTATCAATGATACTTCAGATAGAATCTTTCTATTTGAACCTGTTATGTTACACATCAGAAACTGAAATTCTGGACAAGATATCTTGAAATTGTTTCAGTTCCAGATGAAGATGTGATAGTGTTAGCATCTGTCAGATTGGGAAGTATTTATACTTTTTTAAAACACTGAATATCATGTAATATCACATAAATATCACTCTATGTGAAATAATTATTTTAAAACAGAACACTCAGTTTTTAACTGGAACCAATGGTTTTACATTTTGAGATGTCAGAGACCGGAATTAGTTAAGACGCTTAAGTCGAGCTTACTCCTGCTTCATTTGTGTTGTCGCGACGTTTTCTGACTGAGAGATCTCATGCTCAACAATGCGTTGTTCAACAATGCGTTGAAAGAAGTGTCGGCAGTTGCACGACGTATACTCCGGACATCTCTTTTTATATATGTATATATTTATTCTTACGTCGAGCAGGCCACTTTGAAGTAAGTAAACATGTTGGTTGATCGATAGAAGCTTTTCTCACAAATCTTAACATCATCTTCGATATTCCAATCGTGTTGAAGACTTTGAAGTCCTCTAGTCACGTCTTCGTTACTAGTAGTTTATGCACATATTGAGACAGTTGTTTTAGCATGAATATTCAGACTATTGCATGACATCTTGACGATATCGAAACGTTGTTTAATATTTCCTTTTTTTATTTTGAAACGTTTTCTCCAACCCTTATTAACACAAAATCACCGTCACTTCACTGATCGGAAGGTACACATGCCCAGCGTATGGTAAAAAAGTTGCGAGATTTCAGATATTCGATCGAGCAAGCGCGGGCTTCTTCACCGAACAGCTCTTGGTAATCGAGCTTAAGTCAGTTACATGAAAATAAATCTTGCCGGCAAGGAGTAATACCTTGAAACACATTCCTCTGGGGCTGGGTCACTGTTTCTCTCATCTGATAATATTAAGTATTGCTTGCCTATAGAATAACAACCATTTCCAAGTTTCAGGCTGAACTGGTTCTTATGAAAAAAAATCGTCTCTAAACCATGTAAACAGCAGATTCCAGGCTATAATTCTTAAATGCGAGATTTTACGAAACAAACCATGAAATAGCTTTTATCTCTTCATTTATCTAATCAACTACCTTTTCTCGTTTCCGGATTATCTTTAACAATCGCTAAATAAAGGTGTCGAATCGCGGAAAATTTACTATTGCGCGAAATATGTATCTTCCAGGACGATTCAAAATCGCGAGATTTAGTTGGCGTGAAAATTTCCATTAGTTTGATCATCCACAGTTTTCGTAAATTCGATTCAACTCGTTTTTGCTTTGTTTGGCACGTGATCGTGCGTTGGTCAACAGTGCGGGCTTGATATCGAGACCGCATGGATAATTGACAGGCTAAGGATCGTTTACAATATAAAGCCATTGTTTCCATGTGGCAAAGATTTGCTAAAACTTCCGTTTCCACGCATATCAAGTAAAAAAACCTTTTGTCTCGACATGGCTTTGTAATTTGACAATAAAGGCACTCGTGTTGTCTCTTACCGGACACTGACCATACATGAAATTATAGAAGACTCGTAGAAACAGCCAAACACACGGGTGAATTATTTTACAAAGAAAGATAACCAGCTCATCTTTGATAAGCTTTGATATTCATTTTTATCTGATATCTGTTTTGTTGGTGCCCGCGAAACCTTGGCGTATTCACGTAAGCTGGTGCATTGTTAGACTATTGATGAGTTGCACGTGACGATTGCCGTGACCTGTCTCGGCGACGTGTACGGCATAGGGAGATTAATCTCCCCAGCTAGCAAAATGATGACAGGAAGTGAATTTGTTGTCGGAAAAAAGGCCGGGTCAAAGGATATTGTTCGTTAATTGTTCTTTTCCTCAAACGCCGCAAGCGTGTGACCCAGCCAAACTTGTTCTATCTGTTCACAAAACAAACTGCAGAGGAACTGACAATTGCAAGAAAAGCATGTTTTATTTCGGACTATACCACGTATGGTGATTAAAATCTCCCTTTAAGATGAGTCTTTTGTATAGATACTTCCACATCTAGACATTGTTTTATTTCGGACTATACCACGTATGGTGATTAAAATCTCCCTTTAAGATGAGTCTTTTGTATAGATACTTGCACATCTAGACATTGTAGAAACAATATGAATAGTTTATTGTGTGATATTTATAGCTTAATTACAAGGTAGCAGAACACACCGCATGTCGAATCTTTGTTAGGCAGTCACCCTTGACCGACTGCGCGTCCAAGTGTTTTATAAAATCCCTTCCTTCAGTCACGAGAAAAGTTTATATTTCCATAACAAAGAAATACCTGAGTCATTACCTGATAAAGCTTAGATTAATGGAAATATCAAAGAGAACGTTCTTTTTTAATTGCTTTTATCCATTTCAAGACATCTCTTTTGAATTTTTTCAGATACGCGACTTTTTCACTCCCATGCTAATGACGTGATAGGTACACCCTTGTAGGGAACACGTATGAACTTTTCGATCGATTTCCCCAGCCAGTCAGAGTTATATTTTATAGCTAGTAATAGTTCTCACTAAATCTTCCCCCGCTTCTATTTTATCCGTCATGCGCGTCAAGGATATAAAGTTCTTATACAAATTCCACTGCGTATTAGGACTATAACTATTATTTATTGTATGAACTGAAATTTTATATTTTTTTGTAAACTATATCACTCATACTGTTCAAGTAACTTAGCCATCTTATCATTAATATGATTCAAAGAATCAACTAAGTTAACTTAGAGTCAAGCTTTTTGTCCTCAATGAAAACGCGGCAAAACATTTACATTTACATTTGGATCCCTGTCAGTCAACCCAGCCGTCACATGGGCTCTACGCCATGTAAGATTACTCAGTAAAAATAAGCGACCTTTATACGTGTGGTGTGTGGGTCGAGACTGTCGACCCCGTTGCTGATTTGTGTCCGACAAATCAACTTCTATACCAAACAGTTCAATCTGGTACTGTTGAATAACCTTTGAATTACCTATCATGCACTGAAATATAGTGAACAGAATTTAAGCTCCGATCCACCACGCAAAATGACATCATGAAGAAAATCCCGACTACTGACTTTTACTTTGGCGGTTTCGATTGGGTACAACCGAGTCCCTGCCATAGTCCCGGGGGGAATACTCCCTATAATGGCCTATAAAGTGAGGCTCCGCCCGAAAGGGGTACCCTTTTCAGGCTTCAGGTATATAAAAGGGTAGAGATTTCACAAGTTGAGATGTATGAAAGGGTAGGGAAATCGGCCAGTTGGGTATTTGAAAGGGCCTTTAAATTATACATGAAAATAAGAAAAAGACTTCCCAAAGTAGGTATGTGGAAGGGGTACCCTTTTTTCAATAAAAGGTATATAAAAGGGATACCTTTTCTGCCAAAATAGTAGATAAAAGAATAAGGGATACCGGTTGGACCTCGGCACGGAGCTTCCCCGTATTTAAACTTTGTTAAGTAACCCCCACCCGGACCATAGTATGGTTGTACCACAACTAGTTTGGCACTCTGCCATGTCTGCGCTCCGATGATTTAGTAATTTTTTAATAGCGGCCGCCCTACAAAATCAACCTTATCTGAAGGTTTTGCACGTACGAATAAGAAAACGAAAATGCCATATTTTCAATGAAATGGGTCCGTCGCGTACAAATATGGTCTCTTATTGCCGAAAGGAATGAAAGCGTCTAAATTAACAAATAGACGATATCTTACATGTCTCGCGCTCCCGGCCCATAGCATGACCATACCAAGTATGTTGTGCATGAAAAGCTCCAAAACTACTATACGAGTTCGTGAAACGTCTGTAAGGTCAAGTAACCCCTTGCCGTCAAATAGTTTAGTGGTTTTTGCTTCTACCCCGGGGGGGGGGGGGGGGTACTCCCTTATAAGGGCTTAATGGGGACGTGCGGCCAGCCAGGGTATGTTTTTCGGGATTTTTGTCTTAAACAAGCTATCGAATTTGTCATTTTCTGTCTTAATCAGGGTATCGATTTGTCAATTTTTGTCTTAAATAGGATATCTTTTCTTGGACGAAACAGCAAAATTTTACAAGCTCTTGTAAATTAATACTGACTTCCGTTGACTTTGGCATTGATACCAGGCACATTAAATTTCCATTGATTACACAAGAAGAAAGCCACACAATTTGTAACCGCAACTTTTAATCTATGTCTTAAACAGGGTATCAAAAAATCGGAATTCTGTCTTAAACAGGGTAGGAAAATCAGCGATACTTGTCTTAAACAGGGTCAGAGTCAGGGTATCAGGCGGATTATTTGATGATTCAATATAGAAACAACGGCGGCTCTTATGATTTTTGATGTTTTAATGACTGCCAGTGGCACGCTGATGACCACAGATAAACTTTACAGTTCAGCGCCATGTTTTTGATCCTTCGTTTGTTTGCTTTTTGTTTTATGTTGTGAAAGGACATTTTGGCAACCGGTTTGAAAAATAAGACCGCGAGTTGAATAGGAAGCATCCCCGGATCAGCCAGCCTTTGAAGAATTAGTATGGCCATAATAAACTTTTTTGCAAACACGAGATTGATTTGGTGCTGTAAAACCCTGTAAAACAGAGTAGTATACACCTTGTAATGTATTATTGATGTTTCATTAATCGTCATCATTAACTTAAGCTGAACGTGACACAGTTATATTAGGCTAGGCGAATGGTATCTTGGGAAAATATATATGCATGTCGTGACTTAAGAGTAACGAAGGTTCCCGAATTTGCGCGAGGCTTCGAGAATTTTACCGAGTCACGCACAAATAGTCGCATAATAGAAAAAAAAGTAACTTCGAGACCTTGCTTTCTCCTAAGAATTGGCAACAATAACAATGCAGTTTCCAGAAGAATCGGATTAATGTTTAAAATGCTTCAATAAAGTTACTTATACTAATCAGTGAAAGAGGATAAACACTTATAGTCTTTCTATGGTAGCTGTTTCTCAGACCCCGTAACTGTTATCAATCCTCAGTAACATTTTATCTTCTATCTTTCTCATTAAGAAAGAAAACACAGGTAAGATTAATCTAAGATTAGCCTAAGGTTTTTATCTCTTGCATGGCCTCCGGTTTTAATTCAAGGAAAAATGTCTCAGCTTTCAATTTCTCCTATTTAAGATTATTACCCTTTAAATGTTACTGCAGTCAAAAACATTTTCCTTGTATTAACCATAATATCGAAACAAAGCACCGATTTGTTTATTACGTTAAAGTATTTCTGTACGAAAATCTAGATGTATGTTGGCTCTGTTCCGTTTAAACCGTGGCCGTATGGGTGACACAGTCAGACAACTATGGCAGTGAAACCAAAAAAGTACTCTTCAGCATATCATTTCGTTGAGTTAGTTTGGAAGAAAACTTTGGTGATAGTAATTTTTAAAGATATCTCCGTATGTAACGGCACGGCAGAGACAGTAAAGGTGTAGTATTAACAGTACAAAAAGTAATAAAACAGAAGAGGATGTAGCTACTGTAGAAGGTGTAGTAACAGTAAAACGGTGTAGTATTAACAGTAGAAGGTGTTGCAACAGTATACATGTAGTAACAGTAATAAAAAGGGCCTTTAAGGTGTTGTAACAGTAGAAGTATAAAAAAGAAAAAGATGTAGTATAACTGGCAATATATGTAGTAACAGTAGAAGGTGTAGTAACAATAGAATGTGTAGTAACAGTAGCAGGTGTAATATTAACAGTGGAAGGTGTTGAAAAAGTATAAAGTGTAAGTAATAGTAAAAGGTGTTGTAACAGTAGAAGTATAGACACAGTAGAAGATGTAGTAACTGGCAATATGTGTATTAACAGTAGAGAGTGCAGTAACAGTAGAACGTGTAATAACAGTAGAACGTGTAGTAACAGTAGAAGGTGTAGTAACAGTAGAAGATGCAGTAACAGTAGAAGATGGAGGAACAGTAGAAAGTGTAGTAAAAGTGGAAGGTGCAGTAACAGTAGAAGATGGAGGAACAGTAGAAAGTGTAGTAAAAGTGGAAGGTGCAGTAACAGTAGAAGGTGTAGTAACAGTAGAAGATGTAGTAACAGTAGAAGGTGTGGTAACAGAAGATGTAGTAACAGTAGAAGATGTAGTAATAGTAGAAGGTGTAGTAACAGTAGAAGGTATAGCCAGAAGAAGGTGTACTAACAGTAGAAGATGTAGTAACAGTAGAAGGTGTAGTAATTAGAAAAGATGTAGTAACAATAGAAGATGTAGAAGGCGTAGTAACAGTAGAGAGTGTGAGTAACAGTAGAAGATGTAGTAACAGTAGAAGGTGAAGTAACAGTAGAAGATAAAGTAACAGTAGAGGATGATAAAACAGTAGAAGATGTAGTAACAGTAGGTGTATTAACAGTAGAAGATGTTGCAACAGTAGAAGGTGTAGTAACAGTAGAAGATGTAGTAACACTAGAAGATGTAGTAACACTAGAAGATGTAGTAACAGTAGAAGATGGAGGAACAGTAGAAGATGTAGTAACACTAGAAGATGTAGTAACAGTAGAAGATGTAGTAACAGTAGAAGATGTAGTAACAGTAGAAGGTGTAGTAACAGTAGAAGTTGTAGTAACCGTAGAAGATGTAGTAACAGTAGAAGATGTCCTCACAGTAGAACATGTAGTAACAGTAGAAGCCTTAGGTGTAGTAACAGTAGAAGATGTAGTAACATTAGAAGGTGTAGTGACAGTAGAAGATGTAGTAACAGTAGAAGGTGTAGTAACAGTAGAAGTTGTAGTAACCGTAGAAGATGTAGTAACAGTAGAGATGTCCTCACAGTAGAACATGTAGTAACAGTAGAAGCCTTAGGTGTAGTAACAGTAGAAGATGTAGTAACAGTAGAAGGTGTAGTGACAGTAGAAGGTGTAGTGACAGTAGAAGAGTGTAGTACAGTAGAAGGTGTAGTAACAGTAGAAGTTAGTGTAGTGACAGTAGAAGATGTAGTAACATTAGAAGGTGTAGTGACAGTAGAAGATGTAGTAACAGTAGAAGGTGTAGTAACAGTAGAAGTTGTAGTAACCGTAGAAGATGTAGTAACAGTAGAAGATGTCCACACAGTAGAACATGTAGTAACAGTAGAAGCCTTAGGTGTAGTAACAGTAGAAGATGTAGTAACATTAGAAGGTGTAGTGACAGTAGAAGATGTAGTAACAGTAGAAGGTGTAGTAACAGTAGAAGGTGTAGTGACAGTAGAAGGTGTAGTAACAGTAGAAGATGTAGTAACAGTAGAAGATGTAGTAACAGTAGAAGATTTAGTAACAGTAGAAGGTGTAGTAACAGTAGAAGATGTAGTAACACTAGAAGATGTAGTAACATTAGAAGGTGTAGTGACAGTAGAAGGTGTAGTGACAGTAGAAGGTGTAGTGACACTAGAAGGTGTAGTAACAGTAGAAGATGTAGTGACAGTAGAAGGTGTAGTAACAGTAGAAGATGTAGTAACAGTAGAAGATGTAGTAACAGTAGAAGGTGTAGTGACAGTAGAAGGTGTAGTGACACTAGAAGGTGTAGTAACAGTAGAAGATGTAGTGACAGTAGAAGGTGTAGTAACAGTAGAAGATGTAGTAACACTAGAAGATGTAGTAACAGTAGAAGATGTAGTGACAGTAGAAGGTGTAGTAACAGTAGAAGGTGTAGTAACAGTAGAAGGTGTAGTAACAGTAGAAGATGTAGTAACAGTAGAAGATGTAGTAACAGTAGAAGATGTAGTAACAGTAGAAGATGTAGTAACAGTAGAAGATGTAGTGACAGTAGAAGGTGTAGTAACAGTAGAAGTGTAGTAACAGTAGAAGATGTAGTAACAGTAGAAGATGTAGTAACAGTAGAAGATGTAGTGACAGTAGAAGAGTGTAGTAACAGTAGAAGATGTAGTAACAGTAGAAGGTGTAGTGACAGTAGAAGATGTAGTAACAGTAGAAGGTGTAGTAACAGTAGAAGGTGTAGTGACAGTAGAAGGTGTAGTAACAGTAGAAGATGTAGTAACAGTAGAAGATGTAGTAACAGTAGAAGATGTAGTGACAGTAGAAGATGTAGTAACAGTAGAAGATGTAGTAACAGTAGAAGATGTAGTAACAGTAGAAGGTGTAGTGACAGTAGAAGGTGTAGTGACAGTAGAAGGTGTAGTAGACAGTAGAAGAGTGTAGTAACAGTAGAAGATGTAGTGACAGTAGAAGGTGTAGTAACAGTAGAAGATGTAGTAACAGTACGAAGATGTAGTAACAGATAGAAGATGTAGTAACAGTAGAAGAGTGTAGTGACAGTAGAAGGTGTAGTAACAGTAGAAGATGTAGTAACAGTAGAAGAGTGTAGTAACAGTAGAAGATGTAGTAACAGTAGAAGATGTAGTAACAGTAGAAGATGTAGTAACAGTACAAGGTGTAGTAACAGTAGAAGAAGTGTAGTAACAGTAGAAGGTGTAGTAACAGTACAAGATTTAGTAACACTAGAAAATGTAGTAACAGTCGAATTTGTACTAGCAGAAGAACATGTAGTAACAGTCGAATGTGCAGTAGCAGTAGAACATGTAGTAACAGTACAAGGTGTAGTAACAGTAGAAGATGTAATAACAGTAGAAGGTATGTAGTAATAGTAGAAGATGTAGTAACAGTAGAAGATCTAGTAACAGTAAAAGGTGTTGCAACAGTAGAAGATGTAGTAATAGTAGAAGGTGTAGTAACAGCAGAAGATGTAGTAACAGTAGAAGATCTAGTAACAGTAAAAGGTGTTGCAACAGTAGAAGGTGTAGTAACAGCAGAAGATGTAGTAACAGTAGAAGGTGTAGTAACAGAAGAAGATGTAGTAACAGTAGAAGATGTGGTAGCAGTAGAAAATGTAGTAACAGTAGAAGATGTATTGACAATAGAAGATGTAGCAACAGTAGAGCTGTACTAACAGTAGAAGGTGTAGCAACAGTAGAAGGTGTAGTAACAGTAAAAGATGTAGTAACATTAAAGGGAGATATTTTATGGTACTTTGATTTTTCAACAAATTAGTATGATTTGTATTGGCCGTCATGTTGGAGGGCATACTCCGGCTTGCCCTCCAACATGGCGGCCAAAACTACTTTTTGTTTATATCTTGTTAAATGTTTGATAGTTACGTTCAGATGTGCTATAAACGTTACCACATCACCTTTTCAACATTTTTTCTTGAAGTTTAAGTACAAAATTTGTGTCAGAGAACGGTAATTCATAATTTTAAAAATCAAGTTTTGGTCACGTGACCAGCTACGGACTTTCTCATTTTAAGCAAATGGTGCGGGTTTGAAGAAGATGACCACTAATAATGTTTCGAAGGCAAAATCATGTAACTTTCATTTTCATGAAAACGATGTCACATGACCTTTTAGTGCAAGTGGCCTATTGAGGTGCAGTAACGACAGAAGGTTCAGTAACAGCAGAGGGTGTAGTAGCCGTTGAAGATTAAGTAACTGTAATAGCCGAGAGCTATATAAGGAGGCGAAAGAACTTCTTGTCCTTCATCATTTAACCAACATGGCGGGAAGTTCTTAAGAAATCTTATATGGGAAAACAAGCAATCGGATATGGTGCATGTATTATCTGGGACAAAATTCCCTTAAATCTGAAAGAACTAAGCGTATACCAATTCTCAAAACAACCGAAACCTTATTTATTGTCAGAACAACATAATTAAATACAACTTACGCATATACTCTTTTTCTCAAAACAAGTGAAACCTTATTTAACACAACTTAACGACGTTCGCCCCCCAAAACTTCCCACGCACAGATTTTTTTAAAACTTTGACTGCAGGTAGAAAATGATGAGATTAGATTAAAAACGTAAAAAAAATCGGGGGTCACCGAACTCGTTTTGAAGATAAGGCGCAGCCCGGACCATAGCATTTCTAGGATTTCCAGTCATTCGCGGCGATTCTGGCCGGATTCATTACTATCGGCATATATTTAAGTTGAAGAATCATATCTAAGTTATGTGTGCTTAAAACAGCATATATAGGCCTATTTGATAGATATTTGCTACATATGTCATTAAATCAGCTAGAATAAGCCTTAAAAATTACAACTTCTAAGTTACACACACCTGTATCCACGTACCAATTCGGCCCTATTTGAATAGTATATGAGAAATAATTAAAACTTCCCACGTACAGATTTTTTTTGTTTTTTAGTATAATGGAAAGAATCCGAAAAGGAAGTGATCTACGGAAAAAAAAGTGGGGGTCACCGAGCATCCAACAAAAATATTCGCACACAAAGTTAACGCAAAGGTCATCAGCCCTATATTTTGTTGAGTTTTCGAGTCCGTGCGCGCGCTTAAAAATGACGTGGCACGCGCGTGACCAATGAATAGCGTGCGCCCTAGAGATGCGCAGTAGCAATTAGCGCGAACGTCCTTAAGCATATATCTTTCTCTCTTATTACATTGGACATTTAAAACTGCTTCTTTTAAAATAGTTTCTCATCTCAATTATTTACAACTTTAAAATCTGGAGAATTGGCTAGAAAATCTTAGGATTATTTCAGCTCCAGGATTTAACGAGTACAAACAAAATTTTTTTTTTTATCTTAGCTAGGTTATGTTATGTTATCTATGTACAAGGCGAAATAAAGGTGTTGTTGTTGTTGTTGTTAGATCGCAAAAAAAGATCGTAAGGCACGACGGTTCACATGATGCTTACGTCATCAGAAGAGCATTGAACTACGTATCATCACAGTAACAGTTACTAATCTGAAGTGCAGTGTAAATTGGTGAAAAGTACTGTTACTACTCCTTCTACTGATATCAGTCAGCTTCGTATAGGAAATAGCACGACCTCGAGTACAATTCGTGATTAATAGGTACGAGTGATTTTGAAAGTTCTCAAAATTGCACAAGCCTTTAGGCCAGCGCCAATTTGAGAATTTTCAAAATCACGAGTACCTATTAATCACGAATTGTACGAGAAGGTCGTGTGATTTTTTATTTATAGTACATTCAACAAAATTACGCATCGTTTCCATGGAAACTTAATAGGTACTCCTACAGAGTACAATTTGGTATTAATTGTACTGCTCTCGACCAATCAAAATTGATTAATTTTGCTGAGTGTACTATAATTCTGTAAATACTGTTACTACACCTTGTTGTTTTACTACACCTTCTACTGTATTACACTGTTATCCTGTTACTCTTTTAAGTGACCTCATTGGGTAGGTTTAAAACGATAATCGGTTAAGTCTTTATGTTTTATGTCTTTTTGGTTTAGAAAGATTATCTTTCGTTGAGCTGCTTAGCCTCGCCTCTATGCGCTCGGTATAGCATAGGCGAGCTGTTATGTCATTTTCTTTAGTTCAGAAGTCTTTTAATGGGCTTTCCCGCTTCTTTTACTTCTTTTTTTTTCTTATGATAGTGGTCTTCTCAGTACCTCGTAAAAGAGGTGATGACTATGACGTAAACAATTCCATAAGCTGGTTTGTACTAACGTCTATTAGTACATACTAAAACAGTGGATAGTGTTAAACGCGCGCGCTGATTGGCTCGTCAAACTCCGGATATCCTGTGCTTTTTACCTACTATTACTATTACTATTACTATTACTATTACTATTACTATTACTATTACTATTACTATTACTATTACTATTACTATTACTATTACTATTACTATTACTATTACTATTACTATTACTATTACTATTACTAGTACTATTACTATTACTATTACTATTACTATTACTATTACTATTACTATTACTATTACTATTACTATTACTATTACTATTACTATTACTATTACTATTACTATTACTATTACTATTACTATTACTATTACTATTACTATAATTATTATTATTATCATCATTGTAGTATTATTATAGAAACACGATTTTTAACCAATCAGCGGGCGTATTTTCTTAGGACTGTTTTCTAATATATATATATATGTTATTTGCCGGCTGGGAGGTCCGTATGGTGAAAAACTGTGACTGAGGGCCATACGGACCGACCCTAAGCTGGTAACCTGCGATCAGGCGTCCCTTATATTTTTTGTCGCGGCGGGAAGGTACGGCGTACCTTCCCGCCGCGACAAAAAAATGTAAGGGACGCCTTATCGCAGGTTACTAAGCTGGCAAATAACATGTTTATTTTTTTTCCCTGCAGTAAATTGGTTTTGCAGCCGATTACAAATGGGTTTGTTTACGCAACTTTGTCATTGAATCGGGTGGCGCGCCGTGTACTAACGATTTGTAAAAAATCTTGGCAACGAACGAGTAACTCAGATACTAGACAAGGAAAGATGTATCAAAGAACAAGTAGTTTTCGATCTACTTTATGTCATCTGTTAAGTTCTCCAATATTGTTTTTTCGGTGGGAAATTTCGTGCGAAGTTTTAAGTTTCAGCTACAAAACAATTTCTGTCGGATGTATGCAAAACGCGGAATCCATTCGGAACCTAACCGGAACCACCCGGAACCTAGCCGGAACCACCCGAACCCCACGGAGCCTACCCGTAACACCCCGGAACCTTGACAGAAAACCAAAATAATAAAAATGAAATAACAGTAATGAAGAAACAAATAAAAATAATAAAAATCAATTTCACTTCAAAATGCATAAGAAGGCATGTGACTTACGGAGTGCTTGCCATGCCAAAGGTCAAAGTACAAAATATTTTGACTCGAAACTACGCGCGTTGTGCAAGTCAGCGAGAGAGCTTCTCCTTTTTTTAACCCGAATATGAGTGAGGTGAAGGAGGCGGCATCATAGAAGATGAATCTGAAGATGACGATACTGAAGAGCTACATCAGTCAGTTTTCATCATAACCGAGGAAACTTGCTAGGTCCAATTGCTAGGTAACAACATTTTCTTCTACAAACAGAAATGTGACTGTTTCCTGAGTTCCGTAAGATTAAAAGCTGATCGCTTTCCTAAAAATCGCAGTGAACAGCGATAAACCTACGTTGACGTTTCGTCGATGGAAGTGTAAAACAGGCAAAAGATTGACGATTACCGCTAACTTTTAGGAGCGAAATTTATCGTAAAAAGCTGGACTGGTCACGAGCGCGTGATTAGCCAATCAAATTCGAAGATTTAGGATTCCGGCCTGCTCAGATGCTTGAGAAAAAATAACAATTATTATCATGATTTACAAATGCATGGACACAACATGCAACAGCAACTACGTTACGACAAAATAAAGGAGTGTGGTGAAAATCTGATGCCCCGACCGTAATGAGTACTTTCGTCAATTGTTAAACAGAGCATGACAACAAAATAACAAATCTACCCTAAAACTGAAAGCGTATTTAAACAATTCAATTCTTTATAGCTCTTAATGATTGAATTTACTCACTTCTTCGCAAGGCTGGCCGGCAGTCTTCAGTGTATCATCTGACTTAACCAAGAGGGAAACTCCATTCCTCCAACATAGCCGGAAGGTCTTTATTTTAACATTTTACCCAATACAGTTCTCCTTTTAAGCATGCACCCTCGATTATCTTACTTGTTTCCGCTAGCGCTTAATTGCACAATTACTAATTTACAATACATGTATGAATTGACAACGATAATATTGCTTGAACACAGCTATGCATAAAAAATACAATCGTTTTTCAAAACAAAACAAACGAACAAAGAAACAAGAAAATAAAGCGATTATTTCTGTGACAAAACTTATTTAGTGCACATAAAAATGAAACGTATTAAACAATTTCCTTCGGTAGTTAATACTCCGCACATGCATCAAGGTCAGGTGTTTACATTAAGGCAGAATTACTTAGTTATGAATTACTTAGTATTTTTATCATGTAGGTGTGGCATATGGGGAGCTTACTGCATTAAATTAATCTTGAATAGGAGAAGTAAAGTGTTATGAATGCGATTGGAAAACTGTCCACAACAAATGTTGAAAAAAGTGGTTTTTACCTGAGTGTTGAAAGCAATTTTCGTTGCTTTAAATTGTTTTAATTTTGATTTGTTCACAGGGTTGTCTCTGAAATTCCTCTCTGTTGTTTTTGATTGGTCAGAGAGATTACTTTGGGTTTGGTTTTAGACACTCGCTGAAAAACCGCTTTAACGTAAATATGCATATCTAATACTTGGTAGGGGACTGGAATTGCTAACAGAAGTGCTAAATAAGTATTTTTCTGCGTGAAAATGTATTCCTGAATATTGCCACCGTGACAACAAAAGATACGTTAAAAGTTTTCCAACCTCAAGTTTAGTAGCAATGAAATGGAAAAAAATTTTGAAATAATTTCTCCATTGGCGACTAGTAATTATGAGAATTAATTTCTATAGTATTGCTTTCATGATAACGCCAGTCTGACGTCAGTGTAAATTTCAATCTCGAACATTCTCACGGGATATTTATATGTAAAAGATAAAACCATTGGTTTTTCTCTTTAAAAACAAAATTGCTGCATGTGAAACAAGGTTATTGGTCACTCGTCGGGTTCGATTCCCCACATTCTATAAAAGTCATACTCTTTAGCGATCTGAATGGAAGAAAACACCACTCCACAGACGCAGCCCACGATACCAAACACAGCGATAGATAAATCGAATAATATGTGATACCAAGGCATAGTCGAGTAATGAAGCTTAATATGGAAAAGACAGGGATAAATAAGAACCAAAATAGTGCCGGTAAAACTGCCGACAAAGGCCATCAGTAAACCAAAGTGTGGCACGAAAATTGCAACTAGAGTAGAGAGCAAGATAAAAACCAACCTGAACACCAATTTTGGCGTTGATTTTTTGTTGCACCTTAACGGTTCATCTTTCATTTCGGCAAATAGAGGAATATTGAGCTGGTGTTCAAAAATGTCATAAAGAGTGAACATAGGAACAACGTAAAACAATAGCGCCGTTAAGATAACTGCCAAGGAAAGAGAGATACGAAAAGCGCCATGTGGAACACTTAATGTCATAATCTGCTCGGTGTGTTCTCGAAAACAAAAGAACACTAGGATTCCATAGTTGAACTTGATAATCGTAACAAGCGTGTAGGTGAAATCCATGATGGCGTTGAACTCTCCTGGGTATCGCATGGATTTCTCAATGATGGGTAGATAAGCTTGCGAGGAGTACGTCACCACTATTATGCCCATGGCGATGGACATTTCTTTGAACTTTAACGAAGCTAGTTCGTGTGTCCTCCATTGCTGATAATGAGCCAAAGCATATACCAGCACACAGGTTGAAGTGACCAGAGCGACGATAACAGTCAAGAGACTGATCCATGAAATGTGCTTCATGGTGCGTACGCCCGCACACGGCAGCACGGCAATGGACACCACGGCGATCCAAACGCTTTCTGACACGAAGCTATCTGGGAACGTATGATGTAACACAGTTCCACACATGATCAGAAACAGGGTACAATGCGAAAATTGCTCAAAGAAATTGGTGATATGCACCATAACACGGCCATAGTGTGGCCAAAATGCCTCACCTAGGTCAGCGTAGGTCGACTTGGAAAGATTTTCATAAGCCGTGTCCTCTCGCAGACAGTAGATCAGGAGTTTTCCTGTGTAATTTCCCAGAGCAGCGACGATAATTATGAGAATAATTCCCCAATAACCGGTCAAGCGTATAACATATGGCATGGCGAGGACTCCCGTGCCCATGTTAGCATTAAAAATATTGAAAAACGCTTGAAGAGAAGACGTTTTGTTGTCTAACTCTTTTTCGGCGTCCTCTTGGTCAGGTTTGGCTCCTTTCCCCAGAAGGGGCGAAGATGCTCTAGACTCACTCATAGCAAGATCGTAGCCACTGATTGCATCACTTTCAATCAAGTAATTTTTTTTTCGCAAATATTGTTCTCTTCAAATTCGCTCATCTTCATTTCAGAAATCCATTCGGGCGCTGTTACGGTGCTTTAACCGGAGGATTTCATCTGGTGCTGGGTTTACAATGATTCAAGAAAAGCCTTTCTTGTTTTTAAATGAACTGTCCTTGAATAAAACGTTCAAGCTTGCGCGCAAACAATTTATTTGTAGAAGATCTTAAACGTTATTAGCACACGGACCAATTAGCTGAACTTTAACGCTTAACAACCAATGAAAAGCGACACAACTTGGTAGAAAAATATATCTAATTTCCACCTGTTAGTAACGTGGTCTGTTTTCCTGAAAATTCCCGCGCAAACAGTTCAAAAGATATTTTCACTTAAATCGTTATTTAAGATCGCTATTTAAGAAGAGTTCAACATACCAAACATTATATTTTTTGGTCAAGTTGGATGCGACAATTCAGTTTCAACTATTCTTTCTACTTATTAATAATTTAATCATGTATTCGGTGCACAGTAAATTGGCTACTTTTGGCGAGTTAGGTAATAATTTATGAACTTTCACTTGTGAAAGGAAGGTAGAAAAAATTATCAATCCACATAGTAATAAGTGATAACAACGTCATTACGCGGCAAAAGACCTGTTTAGCATGCTTTTTTCACTCCGAAATGTATACTTCCCCAATGTATATTTCTTTCACCGATATGACTTCTATTCTGTACGTGATAATTGTGAACAACGGCAAGAGGTTTTCACTGTAATTTTTGCCAATATTAAAATTTAAGTAAGTAGAATTCTACTTAAAATAAAAAGCCTTGAAACGCGAAATTGAAAATAATCAAGAGCGTCTGTACTATGGTCAGGCCGCTTATTTTTATTGTTTACTTTTTTCAAACCAAGATTAGCTTATCAAAATTGTCGTCTTTTGATTGGGATTCCACATAATAGATACTGTTTTTTTAATGTTTTGAATGGCAGTAGTCAATTGAGTTATTTACAAGCGCATCGGCTCTTGACAGTAGGCCGGGATTGCCAATAATTACTTGGGTCGCCCACACAAAATATGTCGTTGTTTGAAATATCCGTTTGAATTTAATTTTGTGGACTTCATCTTGCATTGTCACTGATCTCTCTGAAGTGACTTAAACCATATGAATTATAAAACACCTCCTAATCTTCTTAATTCTGTGAAAGCAATTGTGTCTTGCATTTCACAATTTCTACTCGCTTTGAGCCGCCCGTCTTTTTCAAAAACGAATATCCTGAATTTTCAGCAACGTTTCTTTACTGAGCGAACCTCAGCTTCAAAGTTCAAGCCGACACAGGTGTATATCAACAACAGAAAATTCTTAAAAATCGAACGATTAGAATATCTACTATGCTCAAGTTGATGATGACATACAAAACATATTGTCAAAGCCACCCCGAGTTGTTTTTCTTTTTATATCCTTTATCTTCTTAAGTCTACGCCGGATAGTCGTGGGATAATATTTCTATGAGACTTAACTCTGTAACCTGAGTGATTAAATATTAAATACATTTGGTGCCTTTCTTTATCTTAAAATTATACAGTTTTCTACCGAACGACTGATAACGGGCTGTTACAGAACGGCACCTTCAGGTAACGAGTCTAATGAATTGAAGTTCACCGCGGGTGAAGAATCTGTAAGCTGATAACAGCTTGAGTCGTTGTGTAAAAACAAAAATTTTCCGAAAAACAAATAGAAATACATACTGACATATGTTTGAGCTTGAGCTGAACCATGGTCTTAATTGTTGTTACAGATCAGCCTGAAAAATATATAGCTTTAACCAAGCCTAAAAGACGAGCTCCTAGGCCGGGTTTAAGAAGTTTTCCATGCGATAAGCACTATTTTTATCCGATCCGCCGCTCGCGTTCTTGTAAGAAAGTAGTTTGAAATAAAGTAATATTAATAATCAGAACTGTATCACCTAGAAGCGTTTAAACCTGGGTTCAATGCTGCCGATTATTCCGAACCGCAATCAATTCAACTTCCTAATATGGAGCAAGGACTCTCGCGTGGATATGCCATGTTCGCGCGGACTACACGCGGACTCACGCGGACTTTTTTCACATGACAGCACTTGACGGATTGTATTCAGTCGGAGCAATGGCGGACACGAGTTGTGAGTTGTTTCTGCACCGATTTCTGCACTCATCATGAGAATCAAGCGCACCTTTTCTAGGAGCTGCTAATGTAAAGTCTCAAGTGCAGGTAAGCACTGTTTGCATCAATAGTAACCAACTAAAATCATGCTATGTTAAAAACGTTTGTTGAGAACACGAGCTTAACACAGATATCCTTTTTGTCGTTTGCGGGATAATAAGGATCAATATTGAGGATTATTTTTTCGTGATGCTTCAGTGCGATAGTTGACCTTTAGGAAAATTGGGCTTGAAGTGAGGGCTTTTCCCTTGATTTATCAGAAGATCGCGGAATTTCGCGGAAGTTGTGTGATTTCTACCATTGTTGCGTTCGACAAAGAACGCCTTCATAATGCGGTCGCCAATCGAGAATTTTAGGCCGTTCTTCGACACAAATTTGGCCGCCCCGAAAAAATTTTCAGGGGCGAATGACGTAATTTTTATCGACCATGTGCTTTGTTTCTAGCAGGAGTCGAGTTTCACGTTTTGCCTCGCGTCTTGGTGTGCTTCGTTGTCGAGTTTGACCTTCTCTTCGCGTTTGGTGTGCTTTCTTGTCGAATTCTGGACCCTGCCTCCTTGTTTATTTAATATGTTCGCGAAGACGATCGCCTAGGCTTTAGGATGTTAACAGTGGAAACAGCTGTATTTGATTGCGTTTGTTGATTTAATTCCAGTCGCGACCAGGAGGGAGGGAGTGACTCTATTGTTTTCGAGTATCTGTCAGAGACCGACTCATCACTTGTTTCCGACCGTTGACGGACGTTTTGACACGAAAGTCAAATGCCCCACCGGGGGGGGGCTGATTTTGGGTCAAAATCCCCACTATACGGAGCTTAACGCGAGTCAAATGGACGGGGATTGCCCGGGGGGGGGATGGGCGGTTTTGGAATTGACTGGTGGCAAAAGTCAGATTGGGAAATCACTTAAGGTATCTGTATTAAAGTCAGAGTTCTCCGTAAGCTCCGGCGACCGGCGAAATTCGCCGTCTAGTCGACCTTGGCTGGCTGGCTACTGCACAGCGCCGCAAATGATCCCCAGACCGGAAATTATCCCCAAACTGGACCGCAAATGATCCCCGTCGGAAAACGATTTTCATCAACTAAAAAGATGATTTAGATAAACATAAACAAAAAAAATATTCTGACGACTGAACTATGACAAATTAATTTTAAGGTGGCCTCAAAACAATTTCTAGCACTTGCCAGGACGTATATTTTGATGGGTCATAATTACCACTCTTTATCAGTTGATGCTACAATCATGGTATCACAAAAACTGCCCAATCACTGGAGAACACGTTGGTATTATTTTCGTGACACAATAGGTTACCATAGCAACACTATGAATCTGCTAAAAAACATCCTTAATTTCAGCTTTAAGCGCTTATATTTCAAAAGTGGCGCGGTGAAATTTTTTCTTATTATAGAATTTTGATAAGCAAGACAAGATGCAACTTTTGGCAAAGTTTAAATAAATTCCATGCCATTCCTCGTTTTCCGGCGGGGATCATTCGCGCGTCTACATCGGGAATCATTTGCGGTCAATTTGGAATCATTTTCTGTCTGAGGATCTTTTGCGGTCGGGGATCATTTGCGCCGCTGTACACTACTGCTCAAAGTAAATAATTTATGAATAATTTTTATTTGTAACAATGTGAGCCTATTCGTCAATAAAATTAAGCACAAATACTATTTGTCTAATTTTCTTCTCAACAAATACGTAGCGACTAAAATACAAACCGTTATAGCTGTAAGATAAAAGAAATCTAAAATTACTTGGGTCGTGAGAATTGCCGCCAAAAACGTCACGGGGCACCGAGCCGTGACGTCGCACTGAAATTTTGATTGTTTACCATTTACCCAGAAAATCCGGAAATTTCGGTTGGAATGTAAATGGAAAGATTAATTTTGTCTCCCCGAACGGAAATTTTCTCGGGAAAAACAGGATTTCTTGAAAGGTAGTCCAAAATTCCCCATGTTCCCAAACGGAATTTCCGAATGGAAAATGTGCGTTCCATTTGCTAGCTCTTACTAGTTCCGGGCCCTTTTGGCTTGGATCGTCTTTGATCCTAACTTCCGGGAAAAAGTCGTGGAAATGGCACAAGCCGCATCTCACTGAAAATTTCAATTTGGGATTTGACGCGTACCATTTACTACAACTGTCGACCAACCGTTCTCCCGAGTAAATGGTAAACAGCCATTTGTCACTTTTTTTTATATTATCAACCTTTGGTAAGCATGATTAGGCGCAACTTCTGGGAAACTTTAAAAAAATTCTGTAGGTGGCGTTCAGAGCCACATTAAATTTTCGAAAATTTAAGGTGGCTCTGAACGCCACTTGCAGAATTTTTTAAACTTTGGCAAAAGTTGCATCTTATCCTGCTTATCAAAATTCGATAATAAG
>JAHPZR010009545.1:0-15000 GCA_019787425.1 Platygyra sinensis | reverse complement strand
AATTCATGCAGGAAGGAATGGTCCAGGTCCGGTTGCTATGGCCCCGTGACGGCATTTATCTGTTAGGTTGCTGTCATACGGAAGAATTTTGCGGTTCTATTGTGGTGTGTGCGATGATTTGCCATTTCAATAAATGAAACTGTGTTACTATACACGTAACCTGGTAAAATTTCAGATATGATACTGAGCACCAGATAATGTTGAATCGACATGCGCAGTTGAAGCGTAACACTTCACGCTCTGTCTTGATCTTCCGATTAAAGAAAATGTATGGGAATAATTTTTAATTGTCTCGTATATCCAAACATTTCAAATTCCACAAGCTACCGTCGATCTAATTTAGGTCCTATATTCCCGAAGTTTGTTTCGAAGCTTCGAACGGCATGAAAACTGCGAATTTCGGCTCGGTTTTTCCATATTCTTAAAAGTTACATTTTACGACGCCATCACAGTCACTTACACTGAGCAACCTGCGGTGTGTCAGAAATCCTTGTAGGTTTGTACCAAGATATGAGCCATGTTCACCTTCACCGTCGATCTGTTCGACAAGTTCCAACATTCGTGTGTTTCATTCTAAAAAAATGGCTTTGTTTCTGTTCATTCCGGGTTCGGTTTTGCTCATCCAATTTACGCAACATTACAGCGCCCAGTAAGCTCTCCAAAACGCCATAAGAGGATCGGATACCCATGTAAAACCTCGCCGATTTCATTGTTTTCAGACTAATCAAAGCCACCATTTTGATAATTCATTGACCAGGCGTTCCTTCAAGCCCATAAAGACTAGAACCTAGCAAAATTCCTTATTTGGGGGTCTATTTTGCTTAAATTTTGGCGGACTTTTGAAATTTAACTGGAGAGTCACGCGGTGAAATGTGTTACGTGACCTATGTTTTTATACTACAATCCAGAGATTTTTCTCGCGTTCGTGAATAAAGTTGTACTATCGATACAGGTTCTTATAATTATGTATTCGCCTCCGTGTTTTTCGCCAGAAATCGCTACTTAGAATCCATCTTAAGCAGCCGAAAAGGGAGAATTTTCCAACTCACGGGAGAATTCATAGCATATGAACGCGACACTCAGACAGTTGATATTTCAGCTTACCAATCGTATATCCCGAAATACAATGTAATCCTATCTATCCGGTCCAGTGGGTCACAATTGATCTCCGCCCACTTTGATTCGACTTTTCTAGCGATGTGAATAAATTTCACAACGCGGGATTATTGTTTCCGAAACATTTCCGATATTCATTCTTATAATACTCGATCATCTGTTTCAAATAACTTTTACACACAAAGTTCTAGACTTTCAATTCAAGTGAACTCATTCTCTAGAATCGGAACAAAAATCTGGAATGAAATGCCCATGTCTTTAAGAAAACTTCGAAAAACTGTTTTTAAGAGGAAAATAAAACAAATACTTTTTGAAATTCTAGCTTCAGAAGACTGTTACATTGATCTACCAGTTATCATTCAAAACGTAAAGCTGAATTTATTCTGCTCTTAGTATGTATCTTTAATATTCAACAATATCATTTTTGTGTATCTCTAGTCTCTCGTCGTAACTGTTTTAATTACCATTTGTAATTCCGTTAGTTTATTATTGGTCCTTAGTTATTGTTGTCAATTTTAGTCTCCTTAATCCTCTTGTATTTAGTTATACCTAGTTGTTTATTAATAATTTTTGTTAACATGACCCGCCTAGACTAGCATATGCTATCCGCGGGCATGTTCAATTTGTAATTTTTTTAATTTGAAAACAAAAATAAATGTATGTATGTATGTATGTATGTATGTATGTATGTATTATGTATGTAATGTATGTATTGTTCGCTTACACAAAATAGAGACTTCGACTTCCAATGAACCCGTCATCGGTCATTGAAAACGGGCACAAAACGAGACTTGCCTCCCGAATTAGAAGATATGGTGTTTCTCCTGACGCATTTGTGCGAAATTGATCCAGTTTTCAGTCGAATTTTCCTCGTGGAGTTACAGCGGTTATCAGTCACACGCGCCCTTCAACGATTTTTTGCCATTTCAAAAACTAAGTTTGGTGGACGTCAATCAAATGTATCCATGACAATATCCGTGTTCATTTCGTCGTGTCAGTTTCACGGCCATGTTCGATCGTCGTTGGTTAAGGAATAATCGCTCAGTCATTATGACAAAGTAATTTGCAATTTCGCTGAGATGGAGGGCTCTTATGTAGAGGAAACGCGGTTTGTCTTTGAATGCATAGCATAAACACTTTTTGCGAGCGAAACGTTTGTGAAGAAGGCGGCGTACGAAACAAAACTAGAGCCGTGAGCGATCCGCCAAAGAGAAAGTCGAAGAAAGGAAAGATACAAGGTAGCTGAAAAAGTTGGCCTCTGAAATGAGTCGCTTTATGTGGAGATTGACTATTTATTAGCTTGTTATGGATGCAGATTATTTTCACCGCAGAAATTCTTGTCATTCGCCTTGCTAAAATACTGATAATCCCGGCATGCAGAGATCTATCTTGACGAGTTTCAAGCGTGGTTGGAATACTAGTAGCAGACAGGCAAATTATATGCAAAGCAAACCGTCAAGAGAACCACACGGCATGTGGGAATGTCAGTAATAAAAAGGTAATGAAAGCCGCAAGAGATTAGCATTTAGACTTTTGTAGTTCATTCTGTAATAAAGTTTATTTATTTATATTTAGTTCATTCTCATGTTGTTGTGGTTGTACAATGTTTGTAAATTTGTAGCTTCAAAACATTGCCCGTGAGCGAGACGAACGAAAAGGCGCTTTAAACGATTTTATAAGTCTTACTTCTCAGTTTCTGTTTATCGACGAGTCAAGTAAAGATGATATGAAAGAGCAACTCGGATACTCTGAGAATTTGACGCCGTTATTGTCATGGATACATTTGATTGACGTCCACCAAAACGTAGTTTTCAAAATGGAAAAAAATCGTTGGAGGGCGCGTGTGACTGATAACCGCTGTAAAGAAGGCGCCTTGTTTTCCTTTAGCGGGAAAAAAAAAAAAAAAGAAAAAACAACAAAGAAGCTGCCCCTGGGATATACGTGTGATTGTGGTTGCGGCAACCCATAAACAGTTGTTGAAAACCAAACAAAACCGGACAACCGCCGATCGGCTTGTACATGAATTCAATCACCTGAGAGAACGACAGAGAGAACCAAAAAGTGTCTTCAGCTAGCGCTAGCCGTGACCAACCTCGTAGAGCATCGAATCAAGACAACAAGAAGAAGGTACCAAGTTATATCATTAGATTAATCTTTCATTTATATGATAATTAACTTACACGGATTGTTCATGCTTTTAGATAGTATGGTAGACTCACACAGGTACTAAAAATCACTGTTTTTCATTTTGTGCGTTAGACCCTATACCCGGGGGAGGGGGGGGGTATACCTCTCCCTGTATATGGACTATATTAGGTAGGTGCGGCCCAAAGGGATGCGGGTATTGCTTTCAGTCCGTTTTCGTCATAAATAGGGTATCAATTTTGGCCGATTTTGCCATTTTGGTCATAAATAGGGTATGGTTTTTGTACTCTAGCCTCAATATGGGTATGTTTTTAAGAAACCAAACGAAAATTAACAAAAGCCCTTCACAAATTATGTTTACGGTAATTTAAACTTTGATCTGAGCTAGGGATCCAATTATAACGCACGTCTGAAAACAGGATTTTGATGTAAGGTTCAGGTCATAAAGAGGGTTTCGAATTTTTGGTCAGGTCATAAATAGGGTAGGGAATATTGCAGATTTTGGTCATAAATTGGGTAAGGGTTTTGGGAAGCGGGCCGCACACCCCCACCCAATTTTTCTGGGAGTACCCCCCTCCCCCCCCGGGACCCTATACTGAGTCCATCGTACAATAGTTTCTGAAAGACAATATTTCGGTATACATAGAAAGATCCGTATAGGTACATATTATTAAAGGCTTTCTGGTTGCCCACGCCAACGTCACGTAGAATAGACCTCTTTAGCTTGGGCGGTTTGTTTTCCCCATTGTAGACCACGTGATGATACTCTTGAGAATTCTTGCTTTCAAATTTCAAATTAGTCCCGTGTATATGAATGAATAATTTTAAGATGGACAAAAGAAAAATTCTCCAGAGAATACACGGTTCTACAATGGGAAAACAAAACCGCCCATAACTAAAGGTCTATGACGTTGCCGAGGGTTAGAGGATATTCCGGCGTTCACCCAGGCTGAAGTCCATTGCATAACACAGGTGCTGATGAGGTGTTCAAGAGATGTAACAAAAATCGTCAAAGTTATTTTTCCGACGTACGTGACGTACATCTATAGCAAAAACATCGTTACATATCATTTCAGGTTTCACCCAGGCTGACGTCACGAGTAATTCGAGAACATGTACAAAATCGTGAAGAGATTTTTCGGGTATACCACACCTTCAATATTATGTAAAGTTTAAAAATAAGATTGAAATGAGTATGTAAATGTTAGTCATATGTGAAAAATTTAATTTTCTTAATACCGAACGAAAATCTCGCCGATGATCAGCGGCGAGATAATTCTGTCTGTATAAAGAAGGCACGAAAATCTCGCCGATGATCAGCGGCGAGGTAATTCTGTCTGTATAAAAAAGGCACGAAAATCTCGCCGATGATCAGCGGCGAGGTAATTCTGTCTGTATAAAGAAGGCACGAAAATCTCGCCGATGATCAGCGGCGAGGTAATTCTGTCTGTATAAAGAAGGCACGAAAATCTCGCCGATGATCAGCGGCGAGCTAATTCTGTCTGTATAAAGAAGGCACGAAATCTCGCCGATGATCAGCGGCGAGCTAATTCTGTCTGTATAAGAAGGCACGAAAATCTCGCCGATGATCACGGCGAGATAATTCTGTCTGTAAAAAAGGCACGAAAATCTCGCCGATGATCAACGGCGAGGTAATTCTGTCTGTATAAAGAAGGCACGAAAATCTCGCCGATGATCATCGGCGAGCTAATTCTGTCTGTATAAAGAAGGCACGAAAATCTCGCCGATGATCAACGGCGAGCTAATTCTGTCTGTATAAAGAAGCACGAAAATCTCGCCGATGATCAGCGGCGAGCTAATTCTGTCTGTATAAAGAAGGCACGAAAATCTCGCCGATGATCAGCGGCGAGCTAATTCTGTCTGTATAAAGAAGGCACGAAAATCTCGCCGATGATCAGCGGCGAGGTAATTCTGTCTGTATAAAAGAAGGCACGAAAATCTCGCCTATAATCAGCGGTGAGGTAATTCTGTCTGTATAAAGAAGGCACGAAAATCTCGCCGATAATCAGCGGCGAGGTAATTATAATGGTAATTGCACAAGGGATGATGCCAACAGGTTCCTGTCAACACAGGAACCCCAGACCTTGAATATGCTAATGTCTGACGTTAGCGGTTGGCAATTTCGTTACAATTTTAGCCGTTTATATGGCAATGTATGAGAATTTTTCGAACATTACTCTAAATACTACGTGTAGAAAATAATTTACGTTGAAATTGCTTTCCTTGTGCATGCATTGCATTATTGTGATGTCTCTGTGTCCTTGGAGACGCCTTTAAAGCCATTTAGGCGAGTTAAACTACGAAGTATTTTTTATGCACACCATTTACAGCAGTTTCCGGAAACCATTTCATGGACTGTCTTTTAAACGGCCAAAATTGTAACGCAATCGCCAACGGTATAACGCACGTATTAATCGTATATAACATCTGCCCCTCCTGTACAGTCAAGATTTCTTTAGCTTGGGCGGTTTGTTTTCCCATTGTAGACCACGTGATGATACTCTTGAGAATTCTTGCTTTCAAATTTTCAAATAGTCCCGTGTATATGAATGAATAATTTTAAGATGGACAAAAGAGAAATTCTCCAGAGAATACCACGTGTTCTACAATGGGAAAACAAACCGCCCTAGCTAAAGAGGTCTATTTACTGGGAGCTCGAGAAACAAGCCCCAGGCCCATCTTTGACAGGAATTACCTCGCCGCTGATCACGGCGAGATTTTCGTGCCTCTTATACAGACGAATTAGCTCGCCGTGATGATCCGGCGAGATTTCGTGCTTTCTTAACAGACCAGAAGGACATCGCCGACTGATCATCGGCGAGATTTGTCGTGCTTTCTTTATACAGACAGAATACCTCGCCGCTGATCATCAGCGGGAGGACTTTTTTTTTTTTTTCGCGCTTTCTTTATACAGACAGAATTGTACTCGCCGCCTGATCATCGGCGAGATTTCGTGCTTCTTTATACAGACAGAATTACCTCGCCGCCTGATCATCTGGCGCGATTTTCGCGCTTTTCTTTTACAGACAGGAATACCTCGCAGCTGACATCGGCGAGATTTCGTTGCTTTCGTTATACAGACATAATTACCTCGCCGGCTGATATCGGAGAGGATTTTCGGCTTTCTGTAATACAGACAGAGTTACCTCGCCCGCTGATCATCGGCGAGATTTGTTTGCCTTCAAGATACAGACAGAGTTACCCGCCGATGATCATCGGCGAGATTTTCGTGCTTTCTTTAACAGACAGAATTAGTCTCGCCGCTGATCATCGGCGAGATCCTGGTCTAATATAAGTAGAAAATTTAAGTCCATGCAATTTATAGATTATTCACATATGAGAACATGCGTGATTTTTTGCGTTCTGTATATGAAAGACATCAACAATAATTGTGTTGTATGGAACGCCGAGATTTTTCTCGTCGTGCGTGACATTGATAGGAACATGTTACATATCCTTTCTGTGTTCACCCAGGCTGGAAGTCATGAAATACAGTTGTGAGTGCTTTGGGAGATGTAACAAAATCGTCAAAGTGTTTTCCGTCGTGCGTTGCATTTATAGCGAACATGCTCTGGTGGGTTCTGGTTCACCCAGTCTCATGGAAGGCCATTGGCAATATAGTTGTGTATGTGCTACTGGATAGTACAAACTAGTGATAGTGATTTTCGGTGTGTAGTTTCCAGATCGCTCACATTACTTGAAAAACAATAAAGATTCATGAGCTGGTGATTTCTATTCACGCATAGAATCGTGAAGGAACCTCTTGAGAGGGTTTTGAAAACCTCGTGCCAATAATTTTTGAGAATTTTATTGGGAATTCATAACTAAAGGATTTCAAAGTGCTCTTGACCTAGTTAATAGAGGGGACTGGTTAAGAAGCCCGGCAAACATCAAAGGAGCAAACAAAGATGCCAAGATTTATGTTGGAAGGTCCACGACCCTGCACAATCTTTTGTTTTGTGCTTATACACTATGCATGAGTTACGCAACCAACACGATCTTCAGCTTGGTACGGAGTAAACAACTATTGTGTTTTGTGAAGGGTCAAGGCCAAAAAAGCGAGCAAAAACATACAACAAAGAACTTTGTCGGGTTTCATAAGACCATTCCCCTCTCACTAACTATGTTTTTACACATGGGACGCGTTTGGGAACACAGGCGGCCCAAGCTCTTCGTGTGAGGAGTTAGTATTATTTTTTTAATCTTTAATTAGTGATTGTTCCGTGACATAGTTATCGCCGTCTCTACTGTTAAATAACGACCAGTTTCATTACGCGAAAAGCTGACTCTGTTCGTATAAAGAAAGCACGAAAATCTCGCCGATGATCAGCGGCGAGGTAATTCTGTCGTATAAAGAAAACACGAAAAAATTACTCGCCGATGATCAGCTGCGAGGTATTCTGTCTGTATAAAGAAAGCCGCGAAATATCCTCGCCGATGCATCAGGCGCGAGTAAATTGTCTGTATAAGAAAGCACGAAAAAATCTCGCCGGATGGATCAGGAGAGGGCGAGGTAATTCTGTCTGTATTAAGAAAGCGCGAAATTTCTCGCTGAATGATCAGCGGCGAGGTAATTCTGTTCTTATTAAAGAAAGCACGAAAAATCTCGCCGATGATCAGCGGCGATGTTCATTCTGTCTGTATAAAGAAAGCACGAAAAGCTCGCCGATCATCAACGGCAGGCTAATTACTGTCTGTATAAAGAAGGCACGAAAATTTCTCCCCACGATGATCAGCGGCGAGGTAATCGCTCAAAAGATGGGGCCTGGGGCTTGTTTCTCGAAGCTCCCAGAATAGACCTCTTTAGCTTGGGCGGTTTGTTTTCCCATTGTAGAACACGTGGTATTCTCTGGAGAATTTTTCTTTTGTCCATCTTAAAATTATTCATTCATATACACGGGACTATTTGGAAAATTTGAAAGCAAGAATTCTCAAGAGTATCATCACGTGGTCTACAATGGGAAAATAAAAACAAAAAAAAAAAAAAAAAAAAAAAAAAAGAAAAAAAAAAAAAAAAAAAAAAAAAAAAAAAAAAAAAACCTCCCCCAAACAAAAAAAAAATAAACAAAAAAACAAACGCCCAAGCTAATGAAATCTTTGACTGTACAGGAGTGGCAGATGTCTATATACGATTTATTACGTGACATTATACCGTTGGCGATTGCGTTACAATTTTGCGCCGTTTAAAAGACCAGTCCAGAAATGGGGTCCGGAAACTGCTGTAAATGCATAAATAAATACTTGGTAGTTTAACTCGGCCTAAATGGCTTCCAAAGGCGTACTCCAAGGACACCGAGACATCACAATAATGCAATGCATTGCACAAGCAAGAAAAAGCAACTTTCAACGGAAATTATTTACTACACGCTAGTATTAAGAGTACGTTCGAAAAATTCTCATTACATTGCCATATAAACGGGCCAAAATTGTAACGAAATTGCCAACCGCTAACCGTCAGACATTAGCATTTCCAAGGTTCTGCGGGGTTCCTGTGTTGACAGGAACCTGGTGGCATCGTCCCTTGAGGGCAATTACCATTGTAATTAACCTCGCCCGCTGATTATCGAGCGAAGATTTCGTGCCTTCTTTATACACAGGACAGAATTACCTCACCCCGCCGCTGATCATCGGCCGAAGATTCTCGTGCCTCTGTATACAGCGACAGAAATTAGGCTCCGCGCTGGCTTGAAAATCGGCGAGATTTTCGTGCTGCCGATTTATACATGACAGAATTACCCGCGCAATGAAACATCGGCGAGATGTTCGTGCCTCTCTATCGACAGACGTGAAATAGCTCGCCGCCTGATCATCGGGCGAGATTTCGAGCCATCTTTAGACAGACAGAATATAGGTCGCCGATCGATCATCCGGAGAGATTTTCGTGCCTCCTTTATACAGACAGAAGTCTAGCGCGCCGTTGATCATCGGCGAGCATTTCGTGCCTCACTTATATACCAGGACAAGAATTTAGCTCGCCGTTGATCAATCGGCGAGATTTTCGTGCCTTCTTTATACAGACAGAGTTACTCCGCCCCCACCTCGAGATCATCCGGCCGAGATCTTTCGTGCCTCTCTTATCACAGACAGAATTAGCTCGCCGCCTGAACATCTGGCGAGATTTCGTGCACTCTTTATACAGACAGGAAATTAGCTCGCCGCTGATCATCGGCGAGATCTTCGAGCCTTCTGTAAATACAGACAGAATTTAGCATCGCCGCTGATCATCGTGCGCCACGTGATTTATCGCGCCATACTTTAAAGCAGGACAGAATTGACTGCTCCCGTCGATCAATCGGGCGGCAGATTTTCGTGCCTACTTTCTATACAGACAGAATTTATCCGCCGTTGATCATCGGCGAGATTCGTGTCTTCTTTATATAGACGGAATTACCTTGCCGCTGATCTCGGACGAGATTTTCGTTCGTAATAAGAAAATTAAATGTCACATATGTAACATTTAATAAAAAATTTCAATCTATTATATTATTAAAATTTACATAATATGTGAAGTGTGTATACCCGAAAAAATCTCTATCACGGATTTGTTTACATGTCTCGGAATACTCGTGAACGTCAGCCTGGGTGAACCTGAAAGGATATGTTAAACATGTTGCTCATAAGTACGTCAGCGTACGTCGGAAAAATAACTTGACGATTTGTGACTATCCTTGAAGCACTCATCAGCAAACTGTGTGCATGGACTCAGCCTGGGTGAACCCGAAAATATCCTCTAACCTGAGGCAACGTCAATAGACCTTCTTAGCTAGGCCGGTTGTGTATTACCATTGTAGAACACGTGGTATTCTCTGGAGAATTTTTCTTTTTGTCCATCTTAAAATTATCATCATTATACACGGGACATTTGAAATTTGAAAGCAAGAATTCTCAAGAGTATTCACATGTGGTCTACAATGGAGAAAAACAAACCGCCCAAGCTAAAGAGGTCTATTTACGTGGACTGTTTGCGTGGGCCAACCAGAAAAGCATTTATAATATGTACCATACGGATTTTTATGTATCCGAAAATAATTGTCTTTCAGAAAAACTTATTGTACGAATGGATCTCAGTATAGGAGTCCCGGGGGGGGGGGCGGTACTCCAGAAAAATTGGGTGGAGGTGGGGCGGCACGCTTTCCCAAAAACCCTTACCCATTTTATGACCAAAATCGCAATATTCCCACCCTATTTCATGACTGAAAAAAAATTCGGAAACCCTCTTCTATGACCTGAACTTTAACATCAAAATCCTGTTTCAGACGTGCGTTATAATTGGATCCCTAGCTCAGATTCAAAGTTTTATTTTAAATTACCGTGAACATAATTTGTGAAGGCTTTTGTTAATTTCTTTTGTGGTTTCTTTAAAACATACCCATATTGAGTGCTAGAGCTACAAAAACCCATACCCTATTTATGACCATAAATGTGCCAAAAATTCGGCCAAAAGGGATACCCTATTTATGACGAAAACCGGCTGAAAGACCATACCTGTGGCGCCGCACATACCTATATAGTCCATGATAAGGGAGTACCCCCCCCCGGGTATGGGTCTAACTCACAAATCGAAAACAGTGGATTTTAGTACCTGTGTAGTCCCCATACTATCTAAAAAGCTCATGACAATCCGTGTAAGTTAATGCCACAAACTCATCTCCTCGGGTTAACTGACGTATCATATAAAATGAAAGATTAAATCTAAGTGATATAACTTGGTACCTCCGTACTTGTTGTCTTGATTCGGATGCTCTACGAGGTTTTGCGTCACGGCTAGCGCCTAGCTGAAGCCACTTTTTGGTTCCTCTCTGTCGTTCTCAGCGTGTATTGAGATTCATGTACAAGCCGAATCGGGGGTTGTCGGTTTTGTTTGGTTTCTCAACTTAACTGTTAATGGTTGCCGCACCACAAATCCAAAACGTATATCCAGGGGGCAGCTTCTTTTGTTGTTTTGCCCGGCGAAAGGAAAACAAGCGCGCCTTCTTTACAGCGGTTATCAGTCACACGCGCCCTCCAACGATTTTTTTCCATTTTGAAAACTACGTTTTGGTGGACGTCAATCAAATGTATCCATGACAATAACGGCGTCAAATTCTCAGAGTATCCGAGTTGCTCTTTCATATCATCTTTACTTGACTCGTCGATAAACAGAAACTGAGAAGTAAGACTTATAAAATCGTTTAAAGCGCCTTTTCGTTCGTCTCGCTCACGGGCAATGTTTTGAAGCTACAAATTTACAAACATTGTACAACCACAACAACATGAGAATGAACTAAATATAAATAAATAAACTTTATTACAGAATGAACTACAAAAGTCTAAATGCTAATCTCTTGCGGCTTTCATTACCTTTTTATTACTGACATTCCCACATGCCGTGTGGTTCTCTTGACGGTTTGCTTTGCATATAATTTGCCTGTCTGCTACTAGTATTCCAACCACGCTTGAAACTCGTCAAGATAGATCTCTGCATGCCGGGATTATCAGTATTTTAGCAAGGCGAATGACAAGAATTTCTGCGGTGAAAATAATCTGCATCCATAACAAGCTAATAAATAGTCAATCTCCACATAAAGCGACTCATTTCAGAGGCCAACTTTTTCAGCTACCTTGTATCTTTCCTTTCTTCGACTTTCTCTTTGGCGGATCGCTCACGGCTCTAGTTTTGTTTCGTACGCCGCCTTCTTCACAAACGTTTCGCTCGCAAAAAGTGTTTATGCTATGCAATTCAAAGACAAACCGCGTTTCCTCTACATAAGAGCCCTCCATCTCAGCGAAATTGCAAATTACTTTGTCATAATGACTGAGCGATTATTCCTGAACCAACGACGATCGAACATGGCCGTGAAACTGACACGACGAAATGAACACGGATATTGTCATGGATACATTTGATTGACGTCCACCAAACTTAGTTTTTGAAATGGCAAAAAATCGTTGAAGGGCGCGTGTGACTGATAACCGCTGTAACCACGCGGAAAATTCGACTGAAAACAAACTGGATCAATTTCGCACAAATGCGTCAGGAGACAACACCATATCTTCTAATCGGGAACGTGCAAGTCTCGTTTTGTGCCCGTTTTCAATGACCCGATGGACGGGTTCATAGTGGAAGTCGAAAGTCTTCTAGTTTGTTAAGCTGAAACAATACATACAGTACAGACATAATACATAGCATACATACATAATACATACATACATACATACATACACTACATAATTTATTTTTGTTTTCAAATAAAAAATTACAAATTGAACATGCCCGCGGATAGCATATGCTAGTCTAGGCGGGTCATGTTAACAAAAATTATTAATAAACAACTAGTATAACTAAATACAAGAGGAGTAAGGAGACTAAAATTGACACAATAACTAAGGACCAATAATAAACTAACGGAATTACAAATGGTAATTAACAACAGTTACGGACGTGAGACTAGAGATACACAAAAATGATATTGTTGAATATAAAGATACATACTAAGAGCGAGAACTAGAATCCGCTTTAGCTTTTTGAATTTAATACACTGGTAGATCAATGTAACAGTCTTCTGAAGCTAGAATTCAAAAAGTATTGGTTTTATTTTCCTCTTAAAAAACAGGTTTTGGAAGTTTTCTTAAAGACAATGGGCATTTTCAGTCCCAGATTTTGTTCCGATTCTAGAGAAAGGAGTTTCACTTAGAATTGAAAGTCTAGAAACTTTGTGTGTAAAAGTTATTTGAAACTAGAGGATCGAGTAATTATAAGAATGAATATCGGAAATGTATTGGAACACATAATCCCGCGCTTCGTGGAAAATTTAGTTCATCCTCGCTAGAAAAGTCGAATCAAAGTGGGCGGAGATCAATTGTGACCCACTGGACCGGATAGATAGGATTACATTGTATTTCGGGATATACGATTGGTAAGCTGAAATATCAACTGTCTGAGTGTCGCGTTCATATGCTATGAATTCTCCCGTGAGTTGGAAAATTCTCCCTTTTCGGCTGCTTAAGATGGATTCTAAGTAGCGATTTCTGGCGAAAAACACGGAGGCGAATACATAATTATAAGAACCTGTATCGAAAGTACAACTTTATTCACGAACGCGAGAAAAATCTCTGGATTGTAGTATAAAAACATAGGTCACGTAACACATTTCACCGCGTGACTCTCCAGTTAAATTTCAAAAGTCCGCCAAAATTTAAGCAAAATAGACCCCCAAATAAGGAATTTTGCTAGGTTCTAGTCTTTATGGGCTTGAAGGAACGCCTGGTCAATGAATTATCAAAATGGTGGCTTTGATTAGTCTGAAAACAATGAAATCGGCGAGGTTTTACATGGGTATCCGATCCTCTTATGGCGTTTTGGAGAGCTTACTGGGCGCTGTAATGTTGCGTAAATTGGATGAGCAAAACCGAACCCGGAATGAACAGAAACAAAGCCATTTTTTTAGAATGAAACACACGAATGTTGGAACTTGTCGAACAGATCGACGGTGAAGGTGAACATGGCTCATATCTTGGTACAAACCTACAAGGATTTCTGACACACCGCAGGTTGCTCAGTGTAAGTGACTGTGATGGCGTCGTAAAATGTAACTTTTAAGAATATGGAAAAACCGAGCCGAAATTCGCAGTTTTCATGCCGTTCGAAGCTTCGAAACAAACTTCGGGAATATAGGACCTAAATTAGATCGACGGTAGCTTGTGGAATTTGAAATGTTTGGATATACGAGACAATTAAAAATTATTCCCATACATTTTCTTTAATCGGAAGATCAAGACAGAGCGTGAAGTGTTACGCTTCAACTGCGCATGTCGATCTCAACATTCTCTGGTGCAGACAATCTGAAAATACCAGGTTACTTATATAAAAGTTTCATTTATTGAAAGCAATCATCGCAAACCACCACAATATGAACCGCAAAATTCTTCCGATGACAAGCTAACCTAAACCAGATAAATGGACGCCCGTCACGCCATATGCAACCGGACCCTCGGCACCTTCCATTCGCTAGGCTAGAATTTTTTTCTTTTACCTTCTGCTTTGCCACGAATTTTTTTTCTCTGGCAATTCCCCTGGCATGAATTTTTTTTGTTTTTCTCCCCTCCCCCCATCACTTTACTCAATGGTCCGTCTACCTACGGATGACCGATAATCGAAGAGCATCATGACCATATTGGAAGAGTGTTACATTTGTGATAATAATAATAAATATTACCTCGACCCTCTACAAAAAATAGGAAACTTTTTTCCCATAGCGATGTTGCTTATACTGCTTTCCGAAAGGATAGTCTCCATAATGCTGACGCCAAAACCATTCCCGTAGTAGCTTTCGTATAGAGATCTTGGAATGTGCCGGTACGAGGGAATATTTGTTTGACTCCCCTCCATTGTATGTTCAGCGCGCATTAAAAAAAAAAAAATATTCCGCGGACACTTTATTGACAGACGCTCAGCAGTTGTGTTCCTTGCACCACTGATGCAACGGTTGTGATCCGACCAACCAAAATTTTGAAGGGTTTAAAAAAAATTCATCGAAGACATTGATGTGTGCGTAAACTAACAGTTACTGCTGAATTCCGAAGGAAATAAATCATTCCATCACCTTTTATTCACCAGGGACCCACAAATGAGATGCATGTTTTCGGCAGCGTGCAACACGCGTCAACAATTCAATAGTAAACTGCCATGCAAATTTTGGGAATGCGAACGAATCAGGAAAAATAAATTATTCTGGAGGG
>JAHPZR010009544.1:2500-26165 GCA_019787425.1 Platygyra sinensis | reverse complement strand
CTCTGCAGTTTTTTTTCTCTGATTAGAGTGTCGACTTTCTTGCCTTGATGTTTTTACTTGTTTATGTGGGGGCCATTGCTGTGTTTTGTTTTGTTGTTATGTCCTTTTACCGAGAAATGATAGTTGACCTATGACAAAACTACTTATTAGCCAGTCGGGCCTTCTCTAATTGCCCGAGTGGTTTTTGTTTTCAGAATATTGTGCGTCCAGCTTTTGATCAATTATCCTAGTTCACTCGAGGTTGAAAGCTTGAGATTGTCTTTTCCTTGGTGTCTTGTTTCTTATCATAATATAGCTGAGTGCATGCTTCTATTGTAGGCGCAGGTTTTTGTATATACCTTGTTTTTTGTTTATTTTTTTTAGCAGGCTTTGCTTTGTTAGTTGCTATGGTTGGTGTTATTGTTTTAACTCAAGAACTAGAACCTTTAACTAAAAAACAAGATCTTTTTATTCAAATAAATAGATAATGAGTGGCTCTTCTTATTTTGAACAGTTTAATGTTGTGTGGCTATTTGGTTTGACGAACTCTGCTATAATGATGCTTCTTGTCATTTTTGTGGTTTTGTTGTTTTTAAAAGGAATTGATTTGATTCCTAAAAGATGGCAATCTTTTTTTGAATTAGTGTGCTTTCATTTTTATTATGTGGCAAAAGAGAACTTAGGTGTTGAGGGTTTAAAAATTTTTTCCTTTTATTCTTCTCTCTTTTTTTTTTAGTCTTTTTAAATGTCTTGCGTTTATGTCCTTATGTATTTACCCCCACAACGCATATAATTGTAACTCTTGGGTTTTCTTTTTCGATTATTATCGGGGTTATTCTCTCTGGGCTTTTAAGGGTTTAAAAAACGATTTTTTAGTATTTTAATTGCCCAGTGGGGCCCCTTTAGTTTTAGCTCCTCTTTTGGTTTTTAATAGAAACGGTTAGTATTTTTCCGGGCTATTTCTTGTGGGGGTTCGTTTGGCCGCAAACCTTTCTGCTGGACATCTTTTTGTTTGCCAATCTAGCCGGTTTTGGTGTTATTTTTTAGAACTATTGGGTGTTATCACGGTCCAACTGTAATAATAGTCGTTTTTCTATCTACATTATTAGGAAATTGCTCCTTACCTCCTATGACACCGCGATTTATTACAAAGCTTATGTTTTTTAGTTTTTATGTGACCAACTATCTTATTTGGCGGAACACACTATGCACGTTGTACACTACATGGGTCACTTTTTTTAGTGTACTGATGCTTTTCCCCTGTAAGTTGGAAACAATTGGTGTGAGGGTGACCCGCCCACACATTATTCCCTCCTTAGTGCAAAGCAAATACAAAACAATCATGTTAGGCTCTTATGTGTGAGTTAATTTATATATAAGAAACAAAGTTGCCCAACAAATTCTGATCTTGGCTAACTAAAGTTTACATCAGTAGTGGCCAGCTGGCTCTGGAAAAAACGCATTTCCTAGGCATTTTTGGCATGGAAAACTACAGACATTAGAGGAATGAATTAAGAAGCAATGCCAGCTGACACAAGCGCACTGCGTGAGTAAGAATCTGATATGTTTTAAATGAACAAAGAATAATACAATAAGCGCATGTCAAAAGGAAGTTCAAATTATGGATCAGATTAATCACACACGGTCACCTTGCAAGTCAAGTACAATTGAGCTGTTTGAGTTTCAACTTCCAGTTTTGCACGTGCCGGCAGGTATATGTCAAAAATGTACGTGCCAGAAAGTTCAACCAAGGCAAGGCCATGCTGATAAAGAACACACACCTTGAGCGTGGCCGCTGTTGACAGCATTTGCTAATAAGCGACAAACAAAAACTTTACCATTCACTGTGATGTATGACGGAGGTCAATAAAGCTCGCGTTTACTTCAGAAGGGAGTATAAATTAAACTTTGACGGTTTTCTTTCAAAGCAATGTTGCTAAAGCTTACAAAAAGATTAAACACTATAGTTATAATCCCCTTGAACGAAAAAAAAGTCTCTATTTATATGATTGTATCGAAAATACTGTTGAAGATCTACAGATTGGTGCCCTTGATTTTTGGGTGCTGTGCGCTGCGAAATAATATTTAATTTTCTTGAGACATGTTTTCAAAGGTCGGGTAATACCTCACTTGGTGTTGTATCTTTTGGTTTTTCGTTTTCCTTGACAGAAAAAGTTTGGCCTTCGTCCGGTCAGTACATTTTCGCAGTTATCATGCTGATTGGTCACGCACACTAATTATGCATTTTCAGTTTATTCCAAAATCCATATGGCGGACAACAAATTGTCGCACTTCCTGCCACCGCAGAAGATTTGTGCAAGGACAGTCTCAAGGCATAACGTTTTCTAAACTGCCCTGGTGTCAGATAGTCCATATAGGTTTCAGAAAGATAGGCATTGCAATTTTTTTTAATTTTCATTGAGCCAGGACTTAGTAATTTAGGCCCCTAGTAAAGATCATTTCCTCGACAAATCTTAATTCGCGAACAATGAAAGTAGCCGGCAACACCTGGCAGTGGAAGCCGGTGAATTCGCGGCTGCCGGCCTCTTATGTACAACCTGGGTCCTGTTTATATTTGTGTGATGTTGCAATCCCTTTGGCCGTACTGTAAGAAATATTAATTTCAACTTTGATAGAACTGCGCGCGGGATTCTTGTCTGGCAAGCAGATGACACCCCAAGGAGAATCTTCAGGCTGAATTCACAAAGTATGTCTGCATAATTCCAGAGTCTGATGAAGGTAGGAAGTGGAGAAAAATTACATAGTAGAACTTCTGTTAGTGGCCCACCCTCAGGGAGCATGGGGGTTCTATGTACTTTGATACGTTGTGGTTGTGTACAACTGTGACATAGAATCTGTCACGTTAAGACAATCATATATGAACAATGGTATTTGAATGTTTTTATCAGTCGCAAATTCTTTTTCAGACTCTTATCTGGCCATCGCTGGAGTGCGGTGGGCATCTCATGGCTACTGTGCTCTCGAGTCTCCATGAGTGAGCGGTCCGGGCTTGAAGCCTGGGCTCTGGGACCTTGTGTTTGTTCGCTTGGGCAAGACAGCGTCGCACCTGTCGTATGGTGCTCGCTCCACACAGTGTGTAAATGGCTCCCGGCAAAATTTAATGCTGGGAGAACCCTGGGATGGACTAGCATCCCATCGAGGGGGGAGTAAAATACTCCTAGTTGCGTTGAAACAGGGAATAAGCCATGGCCTGATGAGCCCACTTGGCTTGTATGCAGACTTTACCTTTACCTTTTTATCTGCCATCATTCTTTTCCAAGAGAAAGCCAAACTTATGTGTATTAAAGTATATAAAGATGGTGAATTTTATGCGTGGTAAATGAGTTGGAAAGTAAACTAATCGGGCGACGATTTGAGGAGCATTAGGACATTTTCAATTTATATAAGTTGTCTTCGTTGAATTTTGTTATCGGCGGCGTTCACAGTGAACACAAGAAAGGGACAGAAATATGATTAATTTTGACTTTTGATAGGAAAGTGCTGTTCAAGAGTGGGATTCTCCTTCCGTAGAAGGCAGATGTACATCCCAAGGGAATGGTTGTGGTTCTAATTGCATAGAATGTTGCAAATCGCAAGCAGTCTTGCAATGAAGGTTAAGAAGTAAAAATTTAGA
The DNA here is from genome assembly GCA_019787425.1 of Platygyra sinensis. Taxonomy (NCBI): domain Eukaryota; kingdom Metazoa; phylum Cnidaria; class Anthozoa; order Scleractinia; family Merulinidae; genus Platygyra; species Platygyra sinensis. Next base: position 22,552 of record JAHPZR010009544.1, on the reverse strand, counting down.
GCAGTCGTGAACCCTTATTAAATAAGAGGAGCGAAGCAAGGGAAAGAGATGTTGGCCAGTGATAAATTGGGGTTTTGTTCTTTGAAATCAGCATTCTTGTTTTAAATTTTGAAGTAGCGGAGGTCTGTGAAAGTAGGGAGGGTTAATTGGACTGATAAAAACATATCCTCGATATTATCGGGTAGTTACAAACACATGAAAGTTGCAGCGGCAAACCTGGCAGAGAAGCTGGTGAAACTTGCCAGCTTGCTGCGCTCTTGTATACATGCTTGCAAACCCTGTGAATTATTTTTAGATTGTTTAATTGCGTAGTGGAAGCAGAGAATACATCATGAAAACACATATTTGAATGTTTTATATCAGCAGTCATCAAAGTCTTTTTCGGACATCTTATCATGTCATTCGTCTTTTCCAAGAGAAAGCTCAAACTATGTGTATTACATTTCAGGTGGCCGCTTTGAAGGGGTAATGACAACTTTAGGTGGCTATACAGAGTATTACCCCAACACTCTCGCGTATAGAGTGTGAGTAGAAAAGGAAATTTATTATATTTATCTTAAAGTTTTCCCTGTAGAAATTACGAGTAGGGATACTGGTATACATACATGTACTTATAGATATGGATAAGCGAATTATTTTTGGTTGTCAATTTGGTTTTTTCTGTAGTTGGCAACATCTCATCTAATGTACAGGCAGATACTACCGTTTATTAACCCACCCTTAATTTTTGATTGATTTTATTGGCTACTTTACGTCACGTGATCTAAATTGCCGGACAGGTATCACGCAATAACCCCCGCCCGCGTCGATATTTGTCCTCTGATTGTTTCCGTCGAGGAAAAACAGTCAGCCCAAGAATTTCAACTTTTCTTTTCTCTTATTTAATATGGAAGGAAACCAAACTGGTGTTACTGAGTCTAGCGATGATTACATTAAAAAGCTGATGGCAAGTGCTGTTCCGGAAAGTACAATAAAGTCACCAAAATACGCTGTCAATGTCTTTGAAGGTGGAGAAAGTCACGAGTAGACTTTTAATATTTAGTCCTACGTAAATTTAAACCGATTCATTTTACAAAATAAAGATTTAATACAATGTGATAACTAACTATAAAATAAACCAACCGTTCGCGTCCGACTTTAGCGGGGAGGAAGGAGACAAAAATTCCAGTTGCACTTGAACCATGTTGAAACCTTTTTTACGCAGAAACCAGAAAATTCAGTGGAAGGAAAACCATACAGTCGCAGCTTGGTCTGAATGCTCCAGAAAGTTTTGCAAATTCGGCATGGTTTAACACCATTCTCTACTTCGGAAAGAGAGGCCGTGAAAACCAACGCGAGATGAAACCCCAGTGACCTTTAGCTCAAAACAACAACAACCGGCTGAAGTACTTCATTTCAAGCGAGAGAGCGGACGAAAAATCAGTCCACCTTCAAGTGCTACAGATTTTACACATTCCGTGTTTCACAGATGTAAATTCTGAGACTGAAATACATTTCTTTCTAGTCAAGTTTATGAACAGTACGTCGGAATATATGAACCAAAAGCGCTAAGTTTTCGAGTTTTTGATCCAAGGGGCGTTACGAGAATTAAATTCAGTTGACAGCTTGTCAAATTTGGTCCAATCACAGTGGAAATAAAGTTAGTTAAACCAATCAAATTTACTTTGCTCCCTCACGTCAATCACCGCATTCGCCATCAGATCACCAATGGCTTTTTTATCATCAGTTTACGAGCGGTTTATTGCGAACTGAAAATTAATGGGAGGGTTATAAAATAAATAAACCCTTTCTGGCTTGCTGGTATGTCGGCTGATAATGTCCTTGGCTGAGAGATTGTCCTCAAAATTTCACATTTGCCCTCGAAGCTTCGCTTCTCGGCCAAATGTTCATTTTTCGGACAATCTCTCAGGCGCGCGGACATGTAATCAGCGGCGACATACCAGCCACGCCATGAAGGGGTTTATGTTACTACTGAATCTTCCTCATTTTGGGCCTACCTAATAATAAATTGAATATGTTCACAGGATAAGCCTTCAGTAATGATCTACCCACTGTTCCATCGGTGAAATTTTTCACATACTTTGCCAATCAATCATTACGAAATGATATATGGCCTACACATTGTTTGATAATCGGATTAAACAAGTCAAGGTTGTTCAGACTGGTTTTCCAATATTCACTGTTAATTTGTCAATATTTCCTAACATAGATTAAGAGACATAGCTCTGACGAGAATTGTGAACAAAAATGTAAGGTATTATCTATATAGAGGCAAATCGTCTCCGTGGTTGTACAACTCCTTCCCCAGCGGAGACCACGGGCCAGTTAGATGGGGCGGGAAAAAAGTCTAAAGTGACGGGGGGAAAAAAAATGTGAGCGCCGTGAAGAAAAGTCAAGAACGCAAAAGAAGAGGCCCCTGGGGACATAGGGTTTTAAGGGAGTCCATGTTCGCCAAAGCGGGCGAGTAGTATCTGGGTGTCACTGGATTGGTGCCAGAAGAATCTTTGTTTGGTCTGTGTCGCAAACTCACAGTAGCAGCAAGAACCTGTAGGATGTCGTTTCGCGCTCTTCTTACAATGATAGATACATCCAGGCCAGTACCATCGAGCCATGTGTTATACTACGAGAGTGAAAAGTTCCGTAATCACATGCACAAAAGCATTGGGGATAATCGTTCAGCAGCATCCGCCAGAAAACTCGCCGCAAATATGCTGGACCTTTTCTCAGGTATTGTAACATTAGCATATTTAATAGATTGAGAGGTTTTTACACACTCTCAATGTCGGTAGAAATTATTTCTGGCATTTCGGAATAATTTCCTGCAAACGCTGTTTCTGTGGACGATATAGGTTTTATTTCCCATAGTTTCCTTACATCGCACTGCTGTGCTGTGAAAACTGTTTGCCAATCCTGAGTAATCTTTCATTGTAGAGAGCCAGGCAGGCATTTTGGGTATTAATTACTACCAAAGTAAGTTACATTGTAAAAACTGTAAAAAGTAAGAAGAAAAATTACACAGCGACTACAGTATGGCAGCTCAGTAGGTAAACAAGCCTACTTGACCTCCGTCTTGGTCCGGATTTAGTTATTAAGGTGGGCTGAAACGAGTTTCCAGTACTTTCCAAGACTTACAGTTTGATGGATCATTACAACCACTCTTATTGGTTGATGCCAAAATCATGGTATCAACAAACTGCCCAATCATCGCTAAATAAGTTGATGTCAATTTTGTGGCACAGTAGGTTACCATAGCAACAATATGACCTGCTAAAAACACCCTTAATTTTAGCTTTAAGCGCTTATAACTCAAAAACGAGCTTGGTGACCCCCATTTTTATTACCGAATTGTAAAGTTTAAAAAAATTCCTCAAAGGGGATTCAGAGCCACCTTAAATTTTTGAAAATTTAAGGTGGCTCTGAATCCTCTTCGAGGAATTCGATGATTGCGGCAGTTTGTTGATACCATGATTTTGGCATCAACTGGTGCAGAGTGGTTATAATGACCCATCAAACTCTTAGTCTTGGAAAGTACTGGAAACTGTTTTCAGCCACCTTAATAAATAATCCGACAAGCGAGTCAGTAGGTTGTTTACCTACTGCTGCCTACTGTAGTAGCTTGTAATTTTTCTTCTTTTTTTAGTTTTTACATGTAACTTACTTTGGTAGTAATTAATACCCAAAATGCCTGCCTGGCTCTTACAATGAAAGATTACTCAGGATTGGAAAAGTTTCAGTCACAGCAAGTGATGTAAGAAATATTGGGAAAACAAACCATATCGTCCAAGAAAGCGTTGAAAATATTCCGAAATGCCAAAAAATTTCCCGACATTGAGAGTGTAAAAAACCTCTCAATCTATAAATATGCTAATGTTACAATACCTGGAAAACGGTCCAGCATATTCTGGCGGACGAGTTTTCTGGCGGATCATGCTGAACGATTTCCCAACATTTGTGCTGTGATTGGAACTTTCCTTCTCGAGTAAAACCCACATATGGCGAGGAACTGGCCTGGATGTATCTATCAGTGTAAGAAGACGCGAAACGACTCCTAGTCTTGCTGCTCTGTGATTGGACAGTAAAAAAACAAAGATTTTCTGGCACCAATCAGAAGCCAGAACTACTCCGCCCGTTTGGAACTGGTCCATTAAAACCTTGTCCCCAGGGGCTCTTCTTTGCGTTCTTGACTTTTCTTCGGCCAAATTTTTTTTTCTCCCCCATTTAGACTTTTTCCCGCCCCACTAACTGCCGCGTGGTCTCTCGGGGAAGGAGTTGTAACCACATACATTTCCTATAAAATACCTTATTTTTGTTAAAATCTGTCAGAGCTAATCTTAATATATTTAGAAAAATGACAAATTACAGAATATTGGAAAAACCGTCTGAACAACCTTGACTTTTTACCGATTCAAAATGTTAGGCAATATCATTTCAATGGATGTGGCAAAAGTATGGAAAAAATTTCACCGAAGGAAAGTGTAGATATTACTGAAGGGTTATCCTGGGTAAAATATTCAATTTATTATAGGCCAAAATGAGGAATATTTTAGTAAATAAACCCCTTCAGGCGGCTGGTATGTCGGCTGATAATGTCCGCGGCTGAGAGATTGTCCGAAAAATGAACATTTGGCCGAGAAGCGAAGCTTCGAGGGCAAATGTGAAATTTTTGAGGACAATCTCTCAGCCAAGGACATTATCAGCCGACATACCAGCAAGCCAGAAAGGGGTTTATTTATTTTATAACCCTCCCATTAATTTTCAGTTCGCAATAAACCGCTCGTAAAACTGATGATAAAAAAGCCATTGGTGATCTGATGGCGAATGCGGTGATTGACGTGAGGGAGCAAAGTAAATTTGATTGGTTTAACTAACTTTATTTCCACTGTGATTGGACCAAATTTGACAAGCTGTCAACTGAATTTAATTCTCGTAACGCCCCTTGGATCAAAAACGCGAAAACTTAGCGCTTTTGGTTCATATATTCCGACGTACTGTTCATAAACTTGACTAGAAAGAAATGTATTTCAGTCTCAGAATTTACATCTGTGAAACACGGAATGTGTAAAATCTGTAGCACTTGAAGGTGGACTGATTTTTCGTCGCTCTCTCGCTTGAAATGAAGTACTTCAGCCGGTTGTTGTTGTTTTGAGCTAAAGGTCACTGGGGTTTCATCTCGCGTTGGTTTTCACGGCCTCTCTTTCCGAAGTAGAGAATGGTGTTAAACCATGCCGAATTTGCAAAACTTTCTGGAGCATTCAGACCAAGCTGCGACTGTATGGTTTTCCTTCCACTGAATTTTCTGGTTTCTGCGTAAAAAAGGTTTCAACATGGTTCAAGTGCAACTGGAATTTTTGTCTCCTTCCTCCACGCTAAAGTCGGACGCGAACGGTTGGTTTATTTTATAGTTAGTTATCACATTGTATTAAATCTTTATTTTGTAAAATGAATCGGTTTAAATTTACGTAGGACTAAATATATTAAAAGTCTACTCGTGACTTTCTCCACCTTCAAAGACGTTGACAGCGTATTTTGGTGACTTTATTGTACTTTCCGGAACAGCACTTGCCATCAGCTTTTTAATGTAATCATCGCTAGACTCAGTAACACCAGTTTGGTTTCCTTCCATATTAAATAAGAGAAAAGAAAAGTTGAAATTCTTGGGCTGACTGTTTTTCCTCGACGGAAGCAATCAGAGGACAAATATCGACGCGGGCGGGGGTTATTGCGTGATACCTGTCCGGCAATTTAGATCACGTGACGTAAAGTAGCCAATAAAATCAATCAAAAATTAATGGGTGGGTTATAAACAGGTGTATCTGCCTGTCATTAGATGAGATGTTGCCAACCAACCAAATTGACAACCAAAAAATAAGCCTTATCCATATCTATAGAGTACATGTATTTACCAGTATCCATACTGGTAAATTTCTACAGGGAAAACTTTAAGATAAATTAACTAAATTTCCTTTTCTAACTCACACTCTATAGCGAGAGTGTTGGTAAATACTCTAGGAGCCACCTTAAAGTTGTCATTACCCCTTCAAAGCGGCCACCTGAAATGTAATACACATAGTTTGGCTTTCTCTTGGAAAAGACGAATGACAGATAAGAGTCCGAAAAGACTTTGATGACTGATATAAACATTCAAATATGTGTTTCTGATGTGATTCTCTGTTCACTAGGCAATTAAACCAATCTAAAAAAATATTCAACAGGGTTGCACATGTATACAAGAGCCAGCAGCTGGCAAAGTTCACCAGCTTCTCTGCCAGGTTTTGCCGGCTACTTTCATTGTTTAACTAGCCACGATATATCGAGGAGATGTTTTATCAGGTCCAATAACCTCCCTACTTTTCACAGAACTCCGGCTACTTAAAAATTTAAAGAAAAATGCTGATTCAAAGAACATAAACCCCAATTTATCGGCCAACATCTATTTCCTGGTGTGCCCCTTATTTAATAAGGGTTCGACTGCATCTAAATTTTACTTCTTACCTTCATTGCCAAGACTCTTGGAATTTGCAACTTCTTGATTAGACCAAACATTCCCTTGGGATGTACATCTGCCTTCTACGGAAGGAGAATCCCACTCTTGAGCAGCACTTCCTATCAAAAGTCGAAAATTAATCATATTTCTGTCCCTTTCTTGTGTTATGGTTGATCAGTTTACTTTTCACAACTCATTACCACGCATAAAAATTCACCATCTTTATATACTTTAATACACATAGTTTGGCTTTCTCTTGGAAAAGATGATGGCAGATAAAAAAGGTAAAGGTAAAGTCTGCATACAAGCCAAGTGGCTCATCAGGCCAGAGCTTATCCCGGTTTCCAAAGCAACTAGGAGTATTTACTCCCCCCTCGATGGGATGCTAGTCCATCCCAGGGTTACCCCAGCATTAAATTTGCCGGGAGCCATTTACACCTGTGTGGAGAGAGGCACCATGAGAGTGAAGTGTCCTTGCCCAAGAACACAACACAATGTCCCCAGCCAGGGCTCAAGCCCGGGACCGCTCACTCTGGAGAAGAGCACAGTAGCCATGAGGCCACCGCACCTCCCACGATGGCAGATAAGAGTCTGAAAAAGAATTTGACGGACTGATAAAAACATTCAAATACATGTTCATTATGATTGTCTTAACGTGATTCTATGTTCACGATTGTACACAACCAAAGTATTCAAAGTACATGAACCCCCATCTCCCTGAGGGTGGCCACTTAACAGAAGTTCTACTGTATGTAAATTTTCACTTCTTACCTTCATCAAGACTCCTGGAATTTGCAACTCTTTGATTAGCCTGAAGATTTCCTTGGGGTGTACATCTGCTTTGCACAGAAGAATCCCGCGCAGCAGTTTCTATCAAAAGTTGAAAGTTAATATTTCTTACAGTACGGGCCAAAGGGATTGCAACATCACACAAATATAAACAGGACCAGGGTTGTACATAAGAGCCGGCAGCCGGCGAAGTTCACCGGCTTCACTGCCAGGTTTTGCCGGCTACTTTCATTGCTTCGCGAATTAAGATTTGTCGAGGAAATGATGTTTACTAGGGCTAAATTACTAAGTCTGGCTCAATGAAAATAAAAAAAAATTGCAATGCCTATCTTTTCTGAAAACATATAATGGACTTCTGACCCCAGGGCAGTTTAAAAACGTTATGCTTGAGACTGTCTTGCACAAATCTTTCTGCGGTGGCAGGAAAGTGCGAACAATTTGTTGTCCGCCATATTGGATTTTGATACATGAATGCATAATTAGTGCGTGACAATCAGCATGAAATTGCGAAAATGACTGACCAGCGAGGCCAAACTTTTTTGTCAAGGAAAACGAAAACCAAAAGAGACAACCACAAGTGAAGGTATGTACCCACCTTTGAAAAAATGTCCAAGAAAATAAATATTAATTCGCCAACACATCAACCAAAACATTCAAGGGCACAATAATTAGATCTTCACAGTATTTTCGATACAAATCATAACTATAGTTTTAATCTTTTTGTAAGCTTTAGCATCATTGCTTTGAAAGAAAAACGTCAAAAGTTTAATTTACTACTCCTTCTGAGAAGAAACGCAGAGCTTTATTGACCTCCGTCATATCACAGTGAATGGGAAAGTTTTGTTTGTCGCTTATTGCAAATGCTGTCAACAGCGGCCACGATCAAGGTGTGTGTTCTTTATCAGCAGTGGCCTTTGCCTTGTTAACTTTCTGGCACGTACAATTTTTGACATATAGCCTGCACGGCACGTGCAAAACTGGAGTTGAAACTCAAACAGCTCAATTGTACTTGACTTGCAAGGTGACCGGTGTAGATTAATCTGATCCATAATTTGAACTTCCTTTTGACATGCGCTTATTTTATTATTCTTTTTTTCATTTAAAATATCAGATTCTTGCTCAAGCAGTGCGCTTGTGTCAGCTGGTGCTTAATTCATTCCTCTAATGTCTGAGTTTCATGGCCCAAAATGCCAGGAAATGCGTTTTCCAGAGCCAGCTGGCAACTAATGAGTAAACTTTAGTTGCCAGATCATACATTTTGGTTGGCAACTTGTTTTATATATAAATTAACTCACACAATAAGAGCACTAACATGATTTTGTATGTTGCTTTGTATACAAGAAAAGTCACAAATGAGGAGCCATAACTATTGAAAATAGCATGAGCGTTATGGTGATGCATGAAAGAAAGCTACCAACACATTTGTCGAAAAGTACATACTTTTCGAATTACTTTTTTATTACGTGGCAGATCAAGCCAAAACTAGCGCACTGCTTATGTTTACATAATTTTCTTCAAGGAAAAGTTTTGTGTATCAGCACACACTGACAAATATTTATTGACTTCATTACAGCTGTAGTTCTGACTAGATCTCTCATCGAAACTGAAATGATGTTTAAGTTTCTATTTGGCACATTCATTCATTCTAGCGATACTGTCTTTTAGGATTTTGGGGATTTTCCGCCATTCAGAAATTCTGTCTTTCAGGAGTTTGGGTTTTTTTCTGTCGACCTGCTATTCCGCTATTCTGCCATTCCAGCTTTTAAGATTGCCCATTTCAGCAAAGTCTTGACTGTCTGAAGGCATATGCACGTATACTGTGTATGCATATTCAAAATAAAGAAAACTCTTTCTGTCTGTGGCAAGATGTCAGGCCATTGTTTAGAAAAGAAGAAACATTACATTAGCTTATCCATTCTAATGATTGGTTTGCTTATATCTGAGATGCACTGTACATGCATGACATGCAGTAACCATGCACAGTGACTATGCATTTAACACACACAAAAAAACATGCAAATGAGTGTAACTGCAATGGACTTGATATTGTGTGTAAAACTATGTGCAGTGGCTAAACTGGAAATCATATTTTTTACAGAAACAATGTTAGTCAAAGTCACCTAAAAATATGGTAATGTATAACAAATATCACCAATGTGTCATGAAACAATATGCAGCAGTACTTGATACAGTAGGAAATAACATGAATGTTAGACATGTGTAAGACATCCAAGGTGGCATGGCCTTCTAACCTCACTACCCCAGACTATGAAAACACTACAAAGTCTTTTTCGAAGCGAGTCTTGGTGCTCACCTTTTCATATGCAAAATCAATTTTCATTCACATGAAAATGTGTTTAATTTGCGTGTGAATGAAAATTGATTTTGCATAAGAAAGGATGAGCACTAAGACTCGCTTTGAAAAAAGAGGCCTGAGGTAATTCGGAAATGGCCTATTTGACAACTGTACAAAGGGTATATTGGTGGAACTGTGTGAAGATGATTACTCAGATGCCAAAGAAGAACTTGAGGCAGACCTTGACACTGATTAACATCTAAAGTTGATAGATAATACTCCTTGTACTAAAACCTTGTGTTTAGAATTGTTTACGACCATTGAAAACACAAATACATGATTTTTCTATGTCCATTAAATTTCGTGAGATCAAAGTTCATGGTCGTTATTTTTCGCGGGTCTTTAAGTTCGCGAATTTAAGAACCCGTGAAAATTAAGGAGAATAAGGTATGTGCCAGAAGGCTTGTGAGTGGACTGAAACATAGCAGATGCTGAGCAAGTCTTATAATCATAAAATTAATGACCATTTTTCTGCACGAAATGACAGTTTTTTTATACTCCTGAAATCTAAATACAATAGCATCCTTGGTCACAAGATTGGAAGACCTTTTGGGGTGGGAATACACCTCAAGCTGCAGGGTTTGTGCAGTGAGGATACAACATGAGTTTGCACCCTTTCAATTGCTAGGGAATGCCAAGACCACTTGATCCCAATTCATAAGCATTTAAGCCTGGTGAGGAACTTATGGTGGCCATTATAAATGACCCTGCCAATTTGGGGAGAAAAAAGCTGACTGAAAATCGTAACTGTCATATGCATGGTCAAATGGGAAAGCTATGATGAAGAGTTTAAACAAGCTCAAACTGAATGGTATTTCATTATGGCGCTTGTTAGTAGGTGGTTAAAAGGAAATGTGTGTGTTTCAACTGGCATGCCCTGGTTGACCAGGGCTTAGGGATTCAAGTGAGAGCTGCTACAACCAAAAGACCAGGTTGGTGGAACTGGGAATCAAATTAGCCATGTGAGAGCGATGTACAGCCATAGCCAAATTCAACCAAGGGAATCTCATTTACTCAGAGACACCTGATCCATATTATTGTTTCATGGCATATAGGGCACTTATATGTAGCATTATGCAGTTTAGATTTCAGACTAACTTTACAAGTTTTGCACTTTGCTAAAAACTGTTTCGTGTACACAGACTTCAGTTGTTACATCGCTTCAACTTTGCAGGTCTTGAAAAAAAATAGTGTTGCACAAGATGTCTACGAATCCTCCTGAGATTACTCACATTAATTTCGTGGTTAAACCATAATTCCTTTTGTAGAAAGCAGCTTATTTCTTTGTAACTAAGTCCTTTGTACTTTCAAAAACATCTAACAAACAAATTTCCCTTGAGATGAATTCTCAGGGCGTTTTCCATTCGACCAAAACTTCTGGAAATTTCGGGTGGGGGAGCAAATGGAATAGGCATTTTCTAGGATTTCATCCCGAAATTTTGGGTGTACCTCACGAAGTTGCATGGCCTAAAATTTTGGAAAAACCAAAATAAACCAAATATTCCGTTCCATTCGATTATTCCTGCTTGGGCTTTCTTTCTTCGAGCCTGGAAATCAAATTCAACATGGCTGATCCTCAAGTTTCTTAAGACATAATACAAGAGGCCTTGAGGCCTTCACGCAGATGCTTTTAGTAAGTTTGCAGTGATCATCGTTGGCTTGTGTGGGAGGAGTGAGGTGCGGTAACGAAAAAATGGTGAATGTTTTCTTTTCTAATGAAAAGAGAAAGCCTTAGTTGTTATGATTGTTTTTCGATCGAGTCTAGTTGAATCGTGAATAGTTAAGAGAGTTAAGCTGAAAACTGTTATTATGGACAGTGCATTACAAGAAGAGCAACATACCTTTTGAAGACTTCAGACTATCTGCACAAGCCTGGGCCATTGAATTTTTGTGGCAAAAGGTCTTGGCATTTTTTTCTGGTCGAAGATTTTTTTGGGGAAATTTCCAAGCCTCTCAGAAGCAAAGGTTTAGCTTTTGTGTTTTACTCAGCTCCATTAGCATTTTGGTTATTGAGAAAAAGTTACCTTTTTTGTAACAATACATTATATTGTAATTAAGTCTAACTTTTTATTTGGTAATAAAAGCTTTACGTCATGCGCTGCGATGATATTTACGACTGTCACGACAGTTCTGTTACACCTTGCAGGTGTTCAGAAGTGAAAAACAAACTTGCAGTCACACGATCCTAAAATATTGGGAAAAAAAGACACGTAAATACATGCAAGAGTGAACTTCAGGTAATTTTCACACGTGTAAAAAAGCTCCTGATCACCTGTGTGATCTTATCTTGATAAGGATCACATAATGAGAAAACTGAATTCAGAGATTTCCCTTCACACGTTACACGTAATAAGCAAGACAGATTATGTCAACATGTTCAAAACAAATTATTAAATACTGTAAAGGCAGCAAATTCTTGGGATGGGAACATCTTGAAAATCTCGTTTCAATACCGTATTTACAATGTAAAAGAAATGCCTTTTCATTCAGAGATGGATAAAACGACCTCCAGCAAACAAACACGCTCCAAACTCTAGTAATTTTCTGAACGCTATTTGTCTACATGTCAGCTGAATCGATTAGAACACATGAATGCTCTTGAACAATTCTATTGTTTTCTATTATTCTGAACTGTTTATTATGAATGTTACCCCATGTTTTCTTCAAGCCATTGCCGGATTTCATACCGTGAGGGCCTGGGGAAGAGTCCGTCTATTATGGGATTAACAACACAAGACCCATATATTCAGAAAGAGCACACCAAGCTTTACAAAATCCTCAAGTTTCGTGTTAATTGGGCCAATATCGAACAAGATACAGCCGTTCAAAATTTAGTCACAAATGTATGGATTGCTGGACACTTGTGCGGAAATCCATACATTTCTTTGCAAATTTTGATGTTTTTGAATGGCCATATCTTGTTCAATAGTTCTCTCTAGTCATTTGAAAGTGACTCTTGAACTCGTCAGGAAAATAAAGAGGTATCGAACCAAATCTGGTGTACTCCTTTTAAATTCTTACAGAACTATAAAAGTTATAAATTAATGTCACCCTCACCTAATACATTGTTCATTTCAACTGCAGGGTCGTTGAGCAACCCCTTAAGCAAGTAAACAAGGGTACAAGACTCCTCTGCTTGACTTTGTATTTTCGCACTAAACTTGGAACCTGATGACCTGGGACAGAGTTAGTCCAACGAACTGGAAAATATTGTTTCATGTGTTGCATGGAATAGCCGGAATTTCAAACCAGAATATTTGGTCCAATGGAAAGCGCCCTGAAGCAAACTCTCCTGTCGAAGGATAGTGAGTACTTTACCCCACATGACCTAAGACATCCAATCACAGCACTTGCTTAGTTAACAATCTTGGCGGGAAGTCTTCCTGCGACTAGTCTGTCTGCCGCTGAATTGCTTGAGGGAAAGTGAAGAAAACAAAAAGAAAATCCTACCTCTACAAAGCGAAATTTAAAAAGTATTTTTTTAAAGACAATTTATGGCCATTGAATAACTCAAAGGTAAGTCTGCTCCAACAGCTAAAAGACAGAACAAAATTTCAATACGAACAACAAATCTCTTATCTTAAAAAGCGTTTGCTTGTGTCTCTTCATTGCCATAATAGCAGATCTCCGGCGGCCCGAAGGACCGCCAAGCAGAGCCCTTGATAACTATAGGAACAGGATCATATGCATGCATAGAAATAGAAACCCGTGCAACCCTTTTCTCATGGTAAACATGGATTGCGCCCAACGACAACCTCACACAACATGGTGGCCTTATTAGGGTTAATACCAAGTCTTGCAGCCTTGGTTTACAGCGTGTGTCCACAGTATTGAACATCCACACTATAATCAATTGACACCTGTCAAAACAAGGTATCCGCTGACCAGTGTCACGTGACCATATCGCAGGCTCAGGTTTAGAGTTCATCAAGCTCTTGTGTTTTTTTTAAAGTTGACCGCTGACCAAGAACTGATTTTTGATTGGATCGCAGGCTCATGCCTAATTAATTTGTAGTGATCAGGGCGAGGTTGTTCCAAAAGCGATTAACGCTAACCCAGGATTAAAATGAATTTTTATATACAAAAGTTTTTTCACTGCTTTTGAGTCATGGGCTCCTGGTGTACTCCGACATAATTTGAGATCAAAATGGAAGGCCAATCCACATATACACAGAAAACCTTAAAAACAAAGTTAAAAAACTCAGTGAAATTCTCGCTTACTGTGGAATAGCTTAATCAGGCTTTGAACAACTCAGCCCTGGAGCTCCCCTTTTAGGCTCGGCTAAATCTATATATTAAAACTTTGTTAAAAAAAATTTTGATAAACATAACCAATCCATGTCTTCATTTTTTGGCTTCCCGCATTTGAAATCAAACTGAAAAATAGAAAGCTGATGGTCAACCACAAACAAGTTAAATTCAACGACGAGATTCTTTTTCTTTCTAAATCTTGGCGATATCTTGGCAAGATGTCAGCAAGATCTTACTGAGATTCAGAAAGAGTTGAACTTCACGGTGAGATCTCGGCAATAAATACAAAAACCAAATTTTTTCTGTCAGTACTTCCATCAGATTTGAAAATTACAAGGTTAGTGGGAACTCCTGCTGGTCCCCTTACTGCAAATTTCAGAACTGGTGAAGAAGTAAAGAGCTCATTTTTTGGTTTTGATTGAGAATTTTCCACCTGGAATTTTGCAAGCAAAAAGTAAGTGTTTTAGTTTTCATGTCCTTTTCAAGGAAGTTAAACAATTCCTTTCATTGAGTCTTACATTGCTTGTTCAATTGGCTGAAACTACCAAATGAATGTATGTTTTCTGTGGTTTCTGTGGTTAACGATCTTTCTGGTGATTAGTTATGATAACAAAAATAAACATTCCAGACATATTTTAGGTGTTTGCAGTTTTGTTAGTTTGACAGTAAATGAATGGAAATTGGAAGTAAACAATTATAGATAATTGAAATCACACTTTCCTAATACATAACTTCACAATCATGACCAAACACGGACAAGACATAGTAAAACTTACCTGCAGCGATCTTCTGCATCATCTCTACAAGCAATTTGCATTGTTGTTCCCAGCTGAACTTTTCCGCATACTTTTCAGAGAGAAGTTTGGTCTCTTCAAGTCGTAAACCTCTGTCCTTTTCTCGAACAGTCCTGATCGCATTGGCCCAGTCTTGAGAATTTTCTGAATCTACTACCCATTGGGACCCATATGGTACTTTCTTCAGAGCTTCTCCAAGTCCCGAGTTCCCACTTACAAGGACTGGCAGACTTGCAGATAAGGCTTCAAGTGCTGCCAAACCAAAGCCCTCAGTTCTTGACGGCATTGTAGCCAGATCAACCTCGCAAAATAATTTGGCTAACTGTTCTCTGCTTTCATTAAAACATCGAACAGTTAATTGACTGTGATTAATACCAAGGTCCAGTAACTGTTTGGTTACTTCTTCTTCTTTTCCACTAGGTGCGCCGACAAACATAAGGCGGAAGGGTAAACCCAAATCAGTAATTGCTTCTGCAACAATGTCGTATCCTTTCAACTGGAAGTCCTCACTATCACCCCGTTCTAACACTAAAACATCAAATGTTTTTCTTTCCTCACTGGATTGCTCGACATGTGAAAATTCAGAGAAGATGCTGGGAGTGAGATTGATCACAGCTTGATCTTTCTGACAGTAACGCAGATAACGAGAGAAAGCCTCTTTGAGCTTTGGTCCAACCGCCACAACCTGGTCAGCCTTTTCACATAGTTTAACCTCTGCTTGATGCTCTTTCTCAGCTTCGGAAATGGCATCTGCATATGTTTTGTACTTCCCAAGTTCTTCAGGGGCCGTGTGAACAACCTGAATCCAAAATTTACATTGGTGTTGTTGTTTAAAAATTTGTGCATATCGGCCAAGAAGTACTCCATGCCCTATGACATAGTCCATAACATGGTTTGCAGGTGCCACAGTCAACCAGTTAATTGGATCAAACCCAGGCAATTCCTCTGCTTCAATCAGCTGTACATTATGACTGCTGGCAACTTTCTTGTCATCGTCACTGCATTGGGGAAGATAAACACTCACTTTCAAATCAGGATGTTTAGCTAACTGGATTGCTAGCTCTCTGCTGATGGTTGACAAGCCCCCTTTTGACGACTTCCACTCACTACTAAGCAGAGTCACATTAAGCTTTTCATTTAAGCCCAAGCCAGCAACTTCTTCCAGGCCTTCCTGTGATGTAGAGGCTGGACTGGAAAAAGAGGATTCCTGAAAAAACAGAGGAAGAAAATTAAAATTGCTTTATTAAAGCACTACTGCACACGTGTGTATGTACATCCAGAGCTACTCAGAGCTTAAAGATAGTGACATCCAGTCATCTGGAACAAGTACATTTTCCAACTGGGCAAGTAACTTTTCCTTCTCACTTGCCTGATAGCATTAGGGCCCATGCAAGTCGCCTACAGCTGTACCAACTAAATAAGTACATTGTAATCAAATAAACGAAGACTTTTCTAGGGGAAGAAAAATTCGAGAGCTGCTTGCCTGAAGGCAAGCTTAAATTCAAGTTTTTTTAGCTCTACTACTCAATAACTCATTTAGTTTACAAGTTTACAACACAACAAGCTAATGAACTCCACTTAACATATTGATGTAACGCAAAAATGTTTACAACAAAAAAAAGTTTATGACCCATCAATGAAATAACTGACCGAGCAAGTGAATTATTTTTGCCTGGCTACAAGTAACTGCCACAAATGGCAGCAAAAGTCATTTAATGCTAAAATTCAAGCACTTTTACCAAGTGAGTTTCACACTACTTGTTCTCCAGTGTGAGTCGACCTTGATTTTAATATTCTTTTCCATTCTTAAAACAAATGAGTGTGTTCTAGCTAGTATAGATCACCTCAGAGTGCATCAATAAATTGCAGAATTTACCCTCATTTCAACAAAGCATCTTCATAAAAACAGTGCCCATACATGTATGCTAGCATTTTTTCGAACATTTAAGTGAGGCAAAAGTATTGAGCATTATTCATTATTCGAGCATTTTAGTGACATTTTCCAGGAAAAGTAATATTATTTCCACAGAATATAGAAATTTAACTATTTTTACTAGAAAATGAAGACTTGACTTAACCTCTTCACTTAAGTATCACTGAAAGGGGGCAGAGGATTAACAGAACAAAAGATCATTTGCGAGTGGAATGGGTAATTATCTTCTGGTGTTTTAAGATTTTTACATACCTCGTTGTTAACTTGTTCTACAAGGTACACATTTATAAAGCACTCTGAACTGTTTATTATGCTGAGACTTTAAAATTAAATGCTTCAACCACGGTGAAAACAAGACGATCAGTGTGCTTTCAAGTGAGTGTTGAATACAGATCGCAGATTTAAAGCAGCTGCTTGAGCTTTAGAAAACAAAAATGGTAATGACTGTAGAGTATTACTTCAAAGATGAATTCAGCTCTTAGCAAGATTGGCAAAGCCACGGCCGATAAAATAACTACCAAACTTGTGGGGAAAAACTCACACTTTCACTTTTTTAATAGCGTGAGCAATTAATTTGAACATGCGGTCATGCAGTGAAGCACATCATTCTGTGAAATTATGAACATTTTTGTGCTTTTAGATAAGTTTTTTGTCTTGCCTTGAATGAAAATTTATTGCTATTGAACTTCCTGTCACATTTCTTTCATTTGGTTGCCTTTATTTGGGAATTTTAGGTTTTTAAAGTGAACAGTATTTTTGCACGCTGGATTTCTACTTATTAAATTTATGGTGACCGCCATGATTTGTTTGTTTAGTGTATTTGCTTCCCTGAAATATGTTTTATAGAGTCTTGTTCAGCTTCTACAGAACCTCTGAGGAAAGAACTAAGTGGGCACTAAATTTATCTCAAAATAATTGGCTTGTTTTTGTTGTCTACTTGATGTACAACTTTCATCTTTCTCTTGCTGCGCTGTATTATGCCGGGGTATTGTCGGGTGGCAAAAACATTCCATGTATCTGTTTTTTCTTCTTTTAAATTGGTTTTCACATTTTTTTCCCCTTTATTTTCTGGTGTTTTCTTAAATGTTATCCGTTACTGTCGTGTTCCCACCATGGCAGACACGGGGTGCAGCATAATTGGGTTCGCCAGGTCAACCACAACGCAGTAAAGGATGGAAAGCAGACTCTTAAGAATGTTTATTGGACATTAATACAAATCAGACTAGCCGACTTGTTACAACAGTTGCAGCGAAAACTATAAAGAAACGCACGATTGTCTAAGATAAATGAACTAAATCATAAATTTGATGACAGAAAGCGCAACGAAAAACTGATAGAAATGTAACGATCATAATTTACGTCTGACCTTGACTCCTGGGGTGAGAAAACTCCAAGTTGTGTAAAAACTCCGAAAGACTCCTATAAACTCCCGTTTGCTCCAGGGACAACTCCTTAAAAACTAAAATGTTCGCATGAAAAAAGGCCTAATGCACTTTGATGACGTAGGAAACTAAACTGAAACAACTCTTTTTGCAGCTAGCTAACAAAGGATATTTAAAATCACGCAATCAGAACAAAACAATGCTACATTTAGAAAAACAAAAAGTCATTAAATGTTTCTTAGCGTTCTTTGTACAGTAACGTGACGGTTACAGTAAAATGGAAATTTTGCTGTATTCAGTTTTGTTTTTGTTTTGTCCTCTGAAGTCAAAAATTGACTCATTTTTGCGTACTCAATTTTCTCGGCTTTTGTCGCACAGCAAAGGAAAAATATAATTTCTTGTTTTCTTACAAGTTATACAAATCAAGTTGATCTCTTTCTGTTGAAATTTTTTAATATTTTGGCCGTTTATGTATTGAACTTTAAATAAACAAAGTCTTGAAACCTGATCTTGTGTCTCGCTCTGAAATATTCCAAAAAAATAAGGGAATCAGTGGTCGGTCATGGACAGTTTGATGCAGGAGTCAATGGGTTAAGGTGAAGCGACTCCTGCTCGAAAAGACTAAGACTAAGGGTGTGACAATACATCAAACTATTGATGCATCACGACGTTAATGCTGCGATGGCAATGGATTGATAGTGAAAATGAAATATTGATAACAATTGCGATAGTGTAGCGAACTATCGATAGTTTCTAAACTTCTAACATTAGACACCTTTTTCCACCCAGATAAAGGTAAAAAGGAAACCTAAAACACTCTTGCATACTGCACCTAGCATTTTTAGCGTCTTGATTCTTGAACCACAAATAGGGTTGCGCCATCCATTGTGTTCCTCAGTACCTGTATTGACTACTACTTCTAACATATTTCTTCAAGTGTAAGGAATTAGGTAGATACAGACATTCCTGAAAAACTATCGCAATACTATTGCAATAGTACCTACAGTATCACAATAAAATCGCAATATCCATGTGACCTATTGCAATACAATTGCAATAGTTAAAACGTCCTCAATAGTCACCCCTAAAAAAGACACTGGAAGCATGCCAGCGACCCCAATTCCTCCACAGAATCATAGTACAGGGTTAAGAGCTCTGTTTCAGTTACATTCCAAGCCAAATTCATCTCCACAACGCATGCTACAAAGCTCTGGATTTTTAGTACATTGACGTTTCAACAGCTTTTAATGAATAAACATCATAAGTTGCGTGATTCCACATTTAGCCGAGTGGGAGCTCTGGTCTGGTCACCGACATACGTCAGTAAGTCTTAAACGATTAACTAAAAAACGGAAATTAATGTGACTCGCGACACATTCAATGAATGACGTAATTGCTTTTTATCTTTTCAACACTCGCTTCAAATCAAGCGCTTCAATAATACAGAAAGGCAAAAAATATAATTTTTGTTCTAAATAAGAGTAGAATATTCATATGATTTTCACTACATTGAAGTTTCACCAGCTTTTAGGGAATAAACACCATAATTTTTTGCTCTTGTCGTCAGAGCTTCTGATTACATTCTTTGCACAGCATGGGTTTTAGCGAGATTTGTAATTGGAGATTTTTGTTTGCCTCAAAGAAAAAATACACGGGAAAGGTCAACTTTTCATTGACTTTTCAAACGAATATAAATTTACATATGTTCAGAGATGAAGTGTAGTGCACATTCTAAATCAGTCCTTGATGATTCATGGACTACTGTAGACACCACATCACTTCTCAACACAAACTATATTTATTGTACGATCGCTCATATCTGTCACATAGTGACAGTGAACAGTACAAGTCGCGTGATTCAAAGTCCCAATTGGGACTTGGCCGAGCGGAGGTCTGCGTTTGGTAACGACAAAACTAAACAAGAATTTTTTAAAAAAAATTAAAACAGCGCTCACAAAAAACATTACGTAATATTTAGCAACAACGTTTTGCTAGAAAACATTACCCGGAAACAATTTAAAAGATGGTTAGGACTTGTTTCCATATCTCAAACCGCTCTTGGA
>JAHPZR010009542.1:30000-37500 GCA_019787425.1 Platygyra sinensis | reverse complement strand
GGCAAACCTTACTCCCCCTTCTCTTAATAATATATATTTGATTTTGTAGCACTACGCCGGCCTCGCTATATTTGGCCGACACGAAAATAAGCATGATATGGCAATGTACTGAGATGGTGCAACTACGCTTCTAATTTAACAGCATGCCAAGTCCAAGATGAACTCAGTATTCTACTGTAGTAGATCAAAATACTTGTATAAACCATGCTGAATAAGGGAACCGCTCAGCAAACTTTCAACCATGGTTGCTGGAGGACATCTGGGGGGAAATTTGCAAAAAATATTCCAAAATGGCCAACATTGAGGGCTTTGAGTATTTGGGATCCAAATCAGAGCTTATAGAGACGAGCAGAGATCAGACTTCAAAAGTGATGTACACTTGTATCATTCTTAGCCGATTACCTCCATTTAGTTAATAATGTGTTTCTGGCCAAACGACTGTTGATGAAATATAAATTGATGACCAAAACCTACATTGAATGGTGTTTTGGGAATTTTCATCAAGGATACTTTGCGTCGCGTGATATGCGCCAGTGTGTCTCCTGTCGCCCCACTTCCGCCTCCATTTCCGTTGACCCAAATCCTAGGGCCAGACTCAGTTAGCCCGCCCGTACACGTGGCCCGCCTCCATACCACTATGATAATAGAGAATAGTTGACAAGGTGCGAGCTGTGTTTCACAAGACATGGTTGGGTATAGACTTTGCGATTTCTGCCGTCGAGCATCTATAATCATTTCATATGTATCCAACCCAGGAAGTTAAATTAGATGTGTCTGAGAAGTCAATAATACCCAAAGGCAAATGTAAATGCTTCTTGGTTCACACGGATCATCGCATAAGCTAGCGTTTAATGTGGCTAAAATCGAGTAAGATATTGGCGATGACCGAATAAGCCAAGAATGGTGAAAAACTAGAACGAGTCAGGCCGGAAGTCCGAGAAGCTACGACGTGCTGACCCGGATGAATAACGACAATGTAGATGCGGATTGAAAACACCGGATCTGGCATAGTGTAATGATATCCTCCCTTGTAATGGGATTTTGTTTTTTACTATGGCAAATCAGGATGGAAGGAAAGCCACATACCAAAAAAAAGACGCAAATCAAAATTAAAAGCAGACCTAAAAACAACTTAAACGTTGAGCAATCCCACACCCTTGGAACATGAGGAAAGCAAGCGTTGGTATGTATGGGTTCGCAAAAGGTGAACTTTTATTTTTCGTCGGAACCAATCGGGTGGCAAGTGCAATCTGACGATTTTTGGCACGCACAGCAATTATGAATTTCCTATTTTCTTGTCGCCTATTACTTAGTTTTCCGTGTCAGACCAGAGTTTCACACTGTTGCAAGAGAGTCTTAGAACACTAACTTCCTTGATTCCTCATTCAAGCCTACACGTCACCATTTGTTGTGAAGGAAAAGCGCTGAGCATACTTGAACACTTGTCAAGTACTCTTTGAATTGACTGTAGCCTAAACCAAGAGATGATAAATTGGTCTCATCCTATCCTGCCTTATGATAAACTTGATGTGAGTCAGTAGTCAAAGCGCAATTTGGAGATTACAGCTACCCCTCTCCTCATTAAAACTAACTCATAACTAATAATAAGTAAATTCTTCAACTTAAAGATAGTGGCCGATAGTAATGAAATCCGGGGCCAATAATTCGCCTCGAACTGACTGACAAATCGTAGAAACGCGTTATGGTCTACGAGCCAGCAGCCTTAATCTATTCGCGCAAAACGCGTTCGGTGACCCCAGACCAATTTTTTTATTACGTTTTCAATCTCATCGGGGGGGGGGGGGGAATCATTTTACACCTCCAGTCAAGTGTAAAAAAAACTGTCAACGTTAGCGGAAGTTTCTATGGGGGGGCGCGAAACGTCACTTAAGGTTAAAACCACATAAGAACAGGCCACAGAGAAACCTTAAGCTATAATGAACGGCTGCCTAACATTACATCCTTGACGGGCAGAAGCTATCTGTAGTTACTCCGCGGGTACACACAGTTTTTGTCGGGTTCATATGATGTCACCAGTTTCTTTTTCCATAAAAGCACTCATTCGCGCCTGCCTTCATGGCCCATTTTTGGATAATTACGCCTTTCGTCCTCCTTTCCTTACATGAGCAACTGACTCCGATGGCAATCATCGCAGACACACGTTCAGCACGACTACATCGCCTCCCTGCTAGCCCTTGGGCCCGCCCTTTCGGCCCTTTCCCCTTGGATCAAGCCCGCGGACTATTTAAAAATCTATCTACGCCCCCCCCCCCCCCCCCAAAAAAGAAACAACTGCTTACAAAAAGATGTATATTAGATCACCCTGTGTTATCGAATGAGCTGAATCTTATAAAACCTACAAAAACACAACTGAACCACTATTTAATTCGGAGTCTTTCCGGCCCCCCAAAAACGTACATACTATGATTATGACTAAGTTTTGAGGGCACCAAACTAAAGTCCCTAAAGAACTATGGGCATGCGCCGATACCTTTTACAGCGCGCTTCCACCACACGCCCACTGGCCAATCCAGGCAGATTTGCACTGTATTATTTTTGAACAGTTTCTTGGCGTTAGGTCTTATAAAAATATCCATATCACAAGAGAGAATGGCTATTATGATAGGGCTCGCAAATTGTTTTTCTTTTTTTTTTAAGCATATTATTTTCACTACTTTTCGTCGGCACTCTGTATGACGTAAGCCTCCAAATTATCGAGTAATGCAATATTAAGTATACATGCTATCTTTTTCTCATGTTTTTCTTCGTTAAACGGAGAGAGAATTCAGTAGTTGCAAATTTTACCTGTAGTCGCCATGAACGTAGTTCCTCTCAGTTATAACATCTGCTCGTCTTTGTTTTAGAATATTGCTAGCCGAATTAAATTCAACATGACAAGTTTCGGATCGAGTTATGGTAAGGACGCGTACTTGCAATTGACCAAAAAATTGTATCCACACAAACGTTTGATCGAAGTTTGAATTCTATTTTATACGAAAAAGCCAAGCATTTTACGGGAATCGATTATAAACTCAAAAAATTAAGCAGCTGGTAGGCGGCTTATTAACTTTTTGAATGAATTTGCTCAATTAAATAATAAATATTCATTCAGTATTATAGCCAGACATTTGTCGAAATGATCGTACAAACATTGCACCTTACTTGAATATTAAAAACCCTGTAGACTACGAAAAGGTATGTTTATTATTTTTCCTCTTTCCTGTTTGATGCAATTATTTTATTGCCTGAGTTTCCTCGTATTTTATCTCATGGAAAATTAGGTGAGTAACGATATTTCTTTACATCTCGCAAGCAAATGCTAAGGTGGTCTAAGGTACAGCGAACATTTACTGCCCTTTGAATTGAAATGTAGGAAAGTAAGAAATGTTATGCGAACAAGCAAGTCGTAAGCGAGATGTTTTAAACAATTTTTCCGTGTTTTCCAAACTTGCCACTACTTATGGAAACACAGCTTTAAGTTCGTGTTTCTCGTTTTTCTGACCATTTCTTGAGTATCTTTCTAACCCGATCATAGAATTTACAGTCACTTTAGAGCACATCATTATTTGTGTCACAAGGCTCTCTAGAGCTAAACATATGGCAATGGAAAAATTAAAAAAGTAGAGTTTTATAATATTAATACCAAAGGCACGAAAACTTGTGTAATTTCACAAGTTTAAGGGATATATACCGTCCATCGGGTGATTCTGGAAAGTTACAGCTCCCTAATTTTCCGCAGCAAATGCCAACCAAATATGACTAACAACTGTGATATTAAAAAGTCATGATTGCACAGAGCAAAAAAAGAAAAAGTATTTTTGGGAAGAAGCTGGATTTCAAAGAATGGGAGGTGCCACGGTTGACTTTATGACAGGATATTTAGAAATGGAAATCAGTTGCCATTCCACTGTTCAAAATTTTGAATATTTAGTCCTTGTTATAACTCTTTATACGGAAACTACTCGGACCATCGGGACCTTTAAATCAAATACTGATGATTAGAAGACTTGAGATAAGTAACCTTGGAAATAATACATGGGGTAAGTTGAAATCCTATTGACCAATGCTTACATTGCCGACTATTTGGAATACTTTACTAGCTGATGCAATTACGAACACTTCCAACATTTTTCAACTATTAAGGGCAACTTAAGATGTATTTCATGATTTTATTTTAGAAGTTATACATTCTTAATTATTTTGTATGTAAAAACGCTAACGTTGTTAGACTCTTAACTCTAAGCTTTTTTGGTATGCATTGCTTCTCTGTCATAAACCGCTGTTAGAATTTAAAATGTATATTTATGGCGTGCAATTTTAACTTTACCTAACGAAACTCCCACCGTTGTAACCGCCTCCCCTCTCCAAGAATCTTTGCAGTCTTTCTTCAGTTAATTTGATATTCATTTCTCTGTAGAAAATGGCAATTAAACAAGGCAAAAGGTGCAACCGATTGTGCGAACAAAAAAAGACGTTTACATCATGAAATGCTCTTCTTAGTGCTCTTGGTTCTGTGAATGAAAAACAAAAAAGATAAGGAAGAGTGGTCACGGCAACAGCAAGGTAAGGCAAACAATGTTGTCGATATGCCTATCTTTTCCAATTGTCGTAGTTGAAATGGTAACAGAGGTGGTGGGAGAGGAGGAGTTGTATGAAGAAAATGAAAGTAAATGAAAGAAATGGAGTAACGAGACAGCCTTCAAATACCCGCAATAGTAGATTCCATTAGGAAAACAGAGATTTATTCGCTCTGCGAAATTCTATGGGTGACAGTCCGAAAAAAAACCAGCTGGCGCCATCAGTAAACTATTCCCGACGGATAGGAAATTTCAAGCTTATAAAAATCGTACGTCTTAATTATATATTTTAATGTCTGTTATTTATTACTTGTTTTAAAAAAGCGTTTGCCCGTGTTATGGTCGGACTTGTGTGGAATACAATTCCATCCTTAGTGTATATGATATCGTCTTTACTTACGATTACTACATAATAGGTAACGGCCTTTCACAAAGATTCCAGCCTTTTTGTATGCTCTTGCGGGTTGTTAAAGAAACAAGAGTTCTTTTTTTCAAATTTAAAGATTTTCAACGCTCGTAAAAACAGGGTTTTTTCAGGCACGATTAATGATCAGTTAAATTTTTATAATGTAGAAAAAACTTAATAGTAGTTCTTGTTGTTTTTATGTTTACAATGGTATGGCTACTTTGTGAATTTGAGGTAAAATAATAAGCAATTTTTGAATATGGCTGAATAGGGTATGAAGAATTCTGCAGATCAAGAAAGGTGTTATCCACAGAGGCCGAAGGCCGAGGTGCATAACGCCCTCCGAGATCTGCAGAATTCTTCATATCCTACGAAAGCCGAATTCAATAATTGCTTTATTATTTATTCAAAATATTTCCCCGTTGAACGAGTTTCGCTATTTCGCTCCTTGTTTTTCTGCTCACCAGGTCTTCTCGGTAAACTGTTCAATAATCTGCAGAAGGGTGCATTTTTGACGTCATTGGTTCAATAGGAAAAAGATTCTTTTTCAAATTTAGTCAACAGCAGCTGGTTACGGTGAATTATGAGTACGGTTTAAACCAATCAGAAACGGGGAAATATTTTGAATGAGCGATAAAATCATTTTTTGCGTGTATGTAAAAGCTGTCATTTAATGAAATTACGGCCATTGTTAAATGTGATAGGCCCAGACGTATAAACCGTTTCACTTGATTGCGTTATCATCATCATCATCATCATCGTCAGCATAGTCCATCGTCATCATCGTAATCTGTCATCATCGTCATCGCCATCTCGTATCGCCGCACATCGTCATCATCATCATCGTCATCCTCATCCTCATCCTCAGTCCTCAGTCCTCATCCTCATCCTCATCATCATCATCATCATCATCATCATCATGTCCTTTTTCCTCTGCACGTCAGGCATATTGGTGTTCACAAACAATAGAATTTCTCTCTTTAGAAAAGTACAAACATTTACTATCATTGGGAGAGTCAAAAGGGAGCTTAGGGAACCCTGACGACAGAGGCGACGACAACGTTAAGTATTTGCGGAGGGACTGGGATGAGAACGTCGTTTTCGGCGGCAAAATGAAACTTGAGCAGCAAGGATGCTCAAAAACGGCAACTAAAGAATTTCGTTAAGATTTGCTCTGCAGGTCCTAGCGTGAACACCGCTTATTCATCTCAGTCATGGTCAGAGTTTTATTGGCGACGAGTAGTTGGTTATTCTGGTGACATTAGAGCCAAGAACAAAACCAGGCTTTTGGTTTTCTTACGAAGCTTATCCAGAATTTAAACTTTGATGAACACGCCGCGTTAGAGCGGATCAGAGAATTATACAATACATGGTTAAAAGATTTGCTGAGCCGGTTCCTCTATTTAGCATGGTTTGTATATATATTTTGATCGACTGCAGTAGAATACAGAGGTCATCTTGGACTTCTGCGTGTTGTTAAATTGTAACCGCGCGCAGTTGCACCATCTCAGCGCTAGCATATTACCATATCGTGTTTATATTATTTTCGTGCCGGCCAAATATAGCGAGGCCGGCGGATTGCTACAAAATAACTATATATATATTAAGAGAAGGGGGCGTAAGGTTTGCAGTGATGCGGTTTTCAGTAATTTTATTTAACTCGCTGTATTGCAACCTTTAGGTCGCGTTTTCGGTGAAAAAAAAAGTGTCTGCGGTGATGACACTCTTAGAACCGGTCGTGCATCCGGTTGTTTTGCAAGCGCGAGCGAAGATTTGTTTTGTTTATCAACGCATCGGGGTTTATTATACTCAGTTTACAAATTAACTCTGTGGTTTGCAATTACGGCCTTTTCCAGTAATAACTTAAATCGATTAACCGTTTGGCAAATGATGGCGTCGACTTCGTGAAATTCCATGCGGGATAATATTTCTATGGCAATATATATGGCGAAGCTATGATGGCAAAATATTATTTCGGAATGATCAACAGTAACGGTTTGCATTAAATAAGCTTAAAAAGAAGTTCCACCGCTTGGGCCAGCTTTGCGCGGCTGGCTTTTTTTTCCGCCTGACCTTTAGTTTGATAGGCAGTCGCCTTCTGAGGATCAGCAGGCAGCTCTGTTAATTTGTTTAGTTTAAATGTGTTTGTCACCAAATACAAGAACAAATAATTTTCAAATAGACAAACAATTAACTTCAAATACGCAAAGAAATTCAAAATAGTGCGAGATGTGAAGGGGAAAAGAAACAAAACTAGTGTCCCAATTTGGATCTAAACCCGTGCTATACTCAACATACCCTAATGTATGAAATAATAATAAAAAAAACAAGCAACTAAAAATGTTATAAATACGTAAATCATTGTATAAGTATAAAACTTTGTTGGAACCAAGCCTGGAGGATTATAAGTTCCTCGCTTTAATCATGAATGTGCTCTCTTCAGGTAAGAGACAGTCAGATGTTATGAAACGTTGTTTAATAACGTCAGTTAATAAATTGAGACACTTCTCATAGTTT
>JAHPZR010009542.1:17500-20000 GCA_019787425.1 Platygyra sinensis | reverse complement strand
ATTTAAATATTTCTTCACCGCACGTGAAGAATAGTTTGTTAAGAGTGGCGTTGTCTTTTGCCTTTGTCAATAAACTAGTTGGTATGGCGCTCTTTACTTGGTAATACTGGAGAAAGTTAGTTTGACATTTGAATTTATCAGAAAATTCCTTAAAAGTTAAGAATTTTCCGTTTTCATTGAGAAGGTCCCTTATGAAAACAACTCCTCTCTTAAACCATTCATGAAAATATACTGGCCTCCCGCCAACTAATATGTCTTTGTTGTTGAATAGAACTAAATCCTGTGATTCGTCATATCCATGAAGAGTTTTCAGTTCACTGAAAGACTCAAGGATAGTTTTATAAAAGGCCGGTAATTTGTCAAAGTAATTTACATTGTAGTTGCACCTAAGTAGAAAATTTAATCCTCCCATTTTTCTGAAGTAGTGATCTGGAACTGTACACCAATTTTTCTTGCCTGCGGACAATATCCTAGGGATCCAAGCAAGTTTGAGTGATTTAAACATTAGACCCATGTCGGTCATACGTAATCCTCCTTTACTTGTGTCTTGGTATAGTCCTGATCTTTTTATTTTGTCTTTCTTGTTTTTCCAGAGAAAATTAAAGCATTTGGTTTTAACCGAGTCTTCAATTCCTGCGGGGACGGAGAGATTTGATGCAGAATAAATTAGCTGAGATATCCCGAGCGTTTTGATTATCATAGCTTTTCCAAAAAGAGTCAAATCTCGAGAGCTCCACATATCGAGTTTTGTTTGTAATACTTTCAGTTTCTGGTTAAAATTAAGCTCATCGTTTCCTTTGTCATCATACGAGAAATGCACGCCGAGTATCTTGACGGGACTGCGCGTCCACTTCATTCCAAGAGGGTTGCTTCTACTCTTTGCCCATTTTCCAAGCCAGATCGCCTTTGTTTTCTTAACATTTAAGCATAAACCTGCTATCTTCCCAAACTTTTCTACTATTTCTAAGCCTCTTCTTACAGAGGCTAAGTCAGCGGTGAATAAGTTGGTGTCATCCGCAAAAAGCGACAATTTCACCTCATTTCCAAACATCTTAATTCCTTTGAATTCTGGGTCTTGTCGGATTTTATGCGCCAGGACTTCCGCCGAGAGAATAAACAGATAAGGGGACAAGGGACAACCCTGTCTCACGCCTCTGGACGGTTTAAACCAATCAGTTGCAAAGCCATTGTTAAGAACAGCACTTTCTATGTTCGTATAGAATGTGCTGACCCACGTGTAGTATTCGTGGACAGTGCGTGGGCAGTGCGTGGATAGTGCGTGGGCAGTGCGTGTAATTAACTGCGTGTAAAATTTACTCTTCAGGTAGTTACACGCATTTGCGTGTAATTTCACCGGTATGCGTGTATTTAAACTGGAAGAGGAAGCCTTTGTTATTCATATACGCATTTGCGTGTATGAATTAATAACGAGCTCATGTATAAATAACAAACGAGCACCTAAGAAACAAATCTTCTTTCGTAATCTGTAACAGCCCGCACTTCTGCTTAACGTCGAAACTTAATTCACTCCTGTTCCTTCGAACAACAATGAAATAGATACTCGCGTACTCTCTCTTAATTTGCTAATTGCCATCACTTCTGTTTAAATAGCGAAGAATCGAAACTTTTATAGCAAAATCTAAGCTGATGTTTAAAATTAACTGAAAATCTCAAGCGAAATAATGTTTTTTTTGTTGTTATTTCGTGTGCAGCAAGCCTCAGTTCGTTAATCGCTGGCGCCCTTGTGGTTCCTCGCGAAAAGGAAAAACGCGACTAAAAAAGCTCTTAAATACCGGTAAACTCGTAACGCTTTGGAGTACGAAATATTTTAATGAATCTTCGGACTGTTTTAAAGTACACTGATTGCTGTAATTTAGAATTAAGAAGCGACATAATTGTTCATGTTATCTCATAACACGCCAGTCGCTCGCTGGCGCCGCTTGTTGTTGAAACTCGAACGGAAAAAATATTTTACCATGAAGCGGTAAACCAGTTTAATGAAACTGCTCGATTCTATCGGGAACGTTTTACGACCAAGAGCAAGAAGGCGAAAGATTAAACTATATCACAGTGCAGTCCACTACGATAAATGTTACACAAGGTAAATGCTTTGTTTTCATTACACGCACTTTAAATATTCTGTTCTCACTACGCGCACTTAATGAGTTCCAGTTGAACGACTGCGTGTAAAATTACACGCAATATCACGTCTAATGAGTCAAAATACACGCGTGTAAATACACGCATTTTCTTGTCTTTGCGTGTAAGGTGCGTGGACACTGCGTGGGCACTGCGTGGGCACTGCGTGGGCACTGCGTGTAATGTGCGTGTACTACACGCGCTTTACGCGCGTGTAATGCTGCAATCCCTTTGACCGGTACGGTAGGTCAAACATGTCCATGGTTGTCAAAACAAGGTTGCTGTAATTTGTTGGTTTCCATGGCGTCCCTCCAATTTTATCTTTTCTTGATAGTGTACAGTTCCAGTCACCGCCTACAAT
>JAHPZR010009542.1:0-12500 GCA_019787425.1 Platygyra sinensis | reverse complement strand
GATAACAGCCTATATAGTATTACAATAAAAAGTAAACTTAAAAATTACAAGATAACAAAAATAGAAATCAATAAAAATAAACCGTTAAAACAAACTAATGAATGGCAAGATAATGAAATGGAATATAATACATAAGGTATAAGTGGGTTAAACATGGCATGTGCTAAGACCCAGATCCTAGAGGATAGACGATAGACGGTGGACGGTGGGCGATAGACGATAGACGAAAGATTTGCGTGACAAATCTTTAGGGAATGAATTATGAAACTTCAAAAACCAAATTTTCTGCAAAATCAGTCACATAAACACGGGGAAGTGGCATGTGACAAACTTTGTCACACAATCTTTAGGGAAATGATTTCCATATATAAAAACAGGTTAGCGCGCAATGTCATATAAATGATGAGACACACAACCAAATTTCTGCAAAATCAGTCACATAAACACGGGGAAGCGACATGTGACAAACCTGTCACGCAATCTTTAGTGAAATGATTTCCATGTAAAGACGGGTTGGCCCGCAATGTCACATGATTTATTAGAAACTGCACTCAGTCCGCAGTCCATAGTAATATGAGCATGACGGGGTGACGCGATGGACAGCAAACACGTGTAATGTACGTCACGTAAGTAGACTACGTACATGGGGAAGGCCGTAGGGGCTTCAAACAGTAGCCCTAAACATAAGTTCTGAAGGGTTTTTGTTGATGGTGTTATTGATAATGGCGAAATAGTGGCTTCTGCTAAGAAACATACCCAATTGAAATTACCCAAAATTTAAATCCTATGGAGTTGACGATAAAACCACCGAATTGATTCATGACTATTGTTATCGTCGTAACACGAGGCCAATTCGTAGCGGTCTTCAAACATCGTTTAAAACACGTAAACTTTAAGTTTATTCACAAGAACGAGTTTGACTGAAAATAGAACAAAATAAACAATTATTTACAACGTTTAAAGACAGAAAGAAGTAGCTACGAAAACACAGACTTACAGCTTTTTCCCGCAATGATTGATAGGCCTCTGGACGACGTTGATCGCGAGTGAACTTACAATAATAACGACGACTAGCTCTAATAACTCGAGGATAGAAAAACGTTTGTTTGACCGTTGCGAACGAATTTAAAAACTACTAGTCTTATTAGCATAATAGCCTGACGCGCGCGAAAATATCCGATGTCCCAGTGGGCCTCTTAGGGCAGAATAGCACGAAAGTTACAACTATCTCACTAATCGACGTCAGCGGGTTAGATTGGGCGATCAACTCTCAAACTGGAAAGAAATCTCAGCGGGGGTCCCTCAAGGCAGCGTGCTTGGGCTATTGATATTCAATATATCCATGAATAATCAGGATTTAAAAAGAATATATAAAAGGGAATATGAATTCTCAAATTCATCACTTTTTACCAGAATGCATTGCATTCAACCAGAGCGCACTGTGCCACTTTTTACCATTTCGCCACGAACAACTCGAGGATCACCTAACCGTCTTTTCGCGTGGATTCTGATGAGAATGTTTGCTCTAAATTACTTGTAAAGCGATGTGCAAGAGATCGCGATTTACATTCACAACTCTCGCTTTTGTTTTAAATGCAGTACGTGAAAGTTTGTAAATCTGGATCAATAACTGTGACATCACATTTTAAACTTAGTATATCATTTCTGAGCAGTCTCGCCTCATGAAGAGAATTCATCGTTACTAAAATTTGTAGAATAATTAAAACAAACGGAAACTGTGGAACACACTTATTTCATATATGCTACGATCTATTCCTTTTCATCCGAACATGAATTTAAACTTAAGTTTTAGCATTTTCACACATCTGGCGATGGACGAGACTTCGACAAAGTCAACACTCTAGAGACATTTAATGCGTACCGGTACAGAATCTACAAGTGAGATTTCTGCTGCTACAATTTTCACATCTTTCAATTTCCACATCTTTCGATTTTTATCTTTTCGATTTTCTGATAAAGGGGAGGTAGATGTGTATCGTATGTGTATGTGCTTTATTGTCTCGATCCCTTGTCACGGTATCGATCCGGTCATCTCGCCACCAAGAAACCATCCCGCCACCAACCAACTCATCGCCTCCAAGTAAAGTAGTCGAGGTGAATTTGCTGTTCGAACGAGAGTAAAGTAGTCGAGATGAAAAAGTTCGTTTGCTTGTCTGTATGCAAATTACATGTTGTTGGTGACGTGATTTGATAAATGTTCCGTTGTCTTGGGGAACGACGTTAAGGTGGCTCAAACCAGTTTCTAGCACTTTCCAAGACGTAGATTTTGATGGGTCGTGATTAAGACTCTTTATCAGTTGATGCTACAATCATGGTCTCAAAAAACTACCCAATCACTGGAGAACACGTTGGTGTTATTTTCCTACACAACAGGTTGCCATAGCAACACTATGACCTGCTAAAAACACCCTTAATTTCAGCTTTAAGCGCTTATATTTCAAAAATGGCACGGTGAATTTTGTCTTATTATTAGTATCGCTGCCCAGAAGCCAGATCGTGCTATAAAATCCGAAGGGTGAAGTCGCGAAAGAATATCTGGTGTCATGAGAAGTATTTGAACTGGGGCGTCATCAAGAAGTGATGGATCAATAGTGTGACTGGGATGGCAATGACTGGGAGTAAAGATCGATCTCTCGGGAAGGGGCCCAGGAGTTAGCAAACCAGTCGTCAGGCGAGATGGCTCCAAGACCGCGAAAGGACGCGTACGCGTGAATATAAACGGGCTGGCGAAAATCAAGCATCATGCGCCCGGTGGGGTACTCCGTATAATGGCCTTTTCGGGGAGGCTCCGCCCAAAAGGGTTACCTTTTTCAGGCTTCAGGTATATGAAAGGGTAGGGATTTCACAAGCTGAGCTATATAAAAGGATAGGGAAATCGGTCATTTAGGTATTTAAAAGGGCCTATAATATTTCGAATAGACGCCTCTTATGGCTGTATCAGTTTATTTATCAAACACTACATGAAAATGAGTACAAGACTTGCTAAAGTAGGTATGTGCAAGAGGTACCTTTTCTGCCAAAATGGTATATGAAAGGGTAAGGGGTTGAACCTTGGGGCGGAGCCTCCCCGTAAAATACCGGTTTAGTTGAGTACCCCCACTCCCCTTCCCGGGATCATGCAGCGCCCGTTTAACGAGACGAGAAATTCTCTCCACAACGAGACATGTGTGCGGAAATCAGTTGATAAACGACACCGGTGAGAGGAATGTTTTAATTTGTTTAGGCAGTCAATCACCTAACGGAGGAATGTGCCACCTCCATGGACAACTTGACACGCAAAGCTTAAAGATCTCGCGAGGGACTGCAATTGAAGTTTGGAGGCAGAAGCCTTGTGTGAGAAAATGTTCACGAGTTCGATCAGCCAGTTTAACTTGTCCTCGGGAAGTGGGAAAGACGTAGTTGAGGAATTTAGCTCAATGCCTAACAAGGTGGTGCGGTGGGTGGGAGAAGCGACTTTGCGCCAACTAATGATCACGTACAATCCGAAATAAATTGATAAGGGTGACAAGCCCCCGCTAACATTCTTCATGAGTACTTCCGATTATAAGAAAATCACCCAGACAATTAACCGAAAACCACAGCGAGCCATCATGCGAACAACAGCGTTAGAGATACGGTTGAAAATGAATGGTGCGCACGAGATAACGAAACAAAGTCTGTTGTCCACATAATTAAGACTCGTGCTAAACATCAGATATGTCCAGGATTGAACGCTAATGAGATTCCAATTCCTAATTAAGACGTTATTATTATTATTATTATTATTATTATTATTATTATTATTATTATTATTATTATTATTATTATTATTATTATTATTATTAATGGCAAACATCACAAAGTGTCCTCATGGGTAAAAAGTTACCAAAACACGCACAATTCTGTTAGATATGAAGTAATATGAAGTACTAATTAAACAATACTTGCGTACAGTCCTGGACATAAGTGCAAACATTCAGCGATGGACCCACAATAATCACATTGCAGTTTGTTGTTTTCTATAAATAACCAAAACGAGACATTGGTTATTTAACGGTGCGTGTACCTTTCGTCTGTTCATCCATTCATCCAATAATGAAAAATTAAAATTACATTTCCGTGCACCTGGTTTTATTCCATTTAAAGTGAAATGTAAAAAAGAAAAATCAAAATTAAAATAAACATTATTGATCTTTCAATTTAAGAAAAATCACTGAGTAGGGGCTATTTTTTTCGCCATTTTCTTTTGAAACACAAAATAAAAATCCGCTTTCCTTTTTCGATTTTCTTAGTTCTCATCTAAACCAAACCTGGAAATTACACCTATAACCTAAAAATCTATTGGTATAACAATTAAAATTCCTCGGACTCTAAATCTTCTTCTCATCGAATGAAAATAAAACACACCACTCTTGTTTGAATACTCGAGGATCCAATTGTTCATTACAATTTTCGTCTTGGATAAAAAGTGGACAAAAAGCACCCCGCAGGGGAAGGCACACTACCACCACGTTCGGCTCGGTTACTAAGTACACAACGATGGCAGATCGACAGTCGTAAAAAGAGGGCTTTATTACGATTTGAAACCCTTGCTGGATACACTATATCTTCATGATCAAACTGCACGAATATTTTTTGGTAATGACCAAAAAGCTAAGTTGGTGCCCTACTTCTTCCATACTTTTTGGTACTTCGTGGGATAAGTTAGACGGCCTGACCTATCGTGATCCCATTTGTTAAACTCGAGCTTTGATGAAAAATGTTGTAATTTAGCAATCATCGTCTCCCCTTTATAATACTTTCATAGTGCCGCCTCTGTTTTGCTCTCTAGAGTATTTCGTGTAAAATTACCTCAGAAGGGAAGGTCAAGCTCCTATGAAAAAATATGTTTCGATTTTTAACTAGTATCCAATTTTCAATTTTGGTTATTTATAAATAAACATTTTTTTAATTTGGTTATTTATCAAATAATCACTTTGCAATTTTAGTTATTTACAAAATAAACTATTTTTCTGTTTTGTTATTTAGCAAATAACTACATTTACCTTTTTTTCAGCTCGTGAGCGGGCGGAATTCAACAAATCCTACAATTTGATTGTTTCCTGGAGCGGGCGGAATTTTCTCATACGGACCGCTATAGAGGGCGGAATCCATCGAGTTGATCTATTTTCGTGAATGAATTAGCAGTTATCGTCAATCTTTCGCCCTTTTTACACTTTCATAGACGATTAATCAACGCAAGTTTATCTCTATTTAACAATTAGATTATTCGCTCTCGATTTCTATGAGGTATCACCTCATAAAAATCGAGAGCGAATAATCTAATTGTTTTAGTAGTATTCTAACTGAAAAGAACGCGAATAACGGTTTCCAATGATTTTCCCACGCATTATTGAACTTTACCCTTCAACCAAGTTGAACGCATCGGACTGGTAAATTTGCAGATGTTTACGAGCGTACCCGCTTTTTCTTTATTTTCAAGTTTCATAGTTTTAAAGTCAAGAAACCGTAAATGTGCTTGTTTTAGTCTTCTTAGGAATTTAATTACCCGTTTACATCTAAAATTCCTTCCAAAACTTCGGAAAAAATACAAAAGGCCAACTGTACTCTAATGGCTGATAGTATACGAGTAGCTCAGCCAATCAGATTGTAGCATTTACATTAGTATACTTGTAGAATTCTACTAATTAACAATTAGATTATGAGCTCGAGATTTCTATGAGGTGATGGTTGATGAGGCCGAAGGCCAGTGATAGTTGATGAGGCCGAAGGCCGAATCAACTATCACCGCTTTCGGCCTCATCAACTATCACCGCATAGAAATCGAGAGCGAATAATCTAATTGTTTTAGTAGAATTCTTACTAAAGTTTAATTCAAATAACGGTTCCCAATTATTTCTCGACGTATTAAACTTTGGACCTTAAAATGATCGCCCGGATTAAAGTTGCACGCGCGCGCATCATTTTATTCAATAATTTCAACTTTTTTTTAAGTTAAGAAACCGTAAATGTCCTTCGTTTAGGCTTCCCAGGAGTTTGATTATCCATTTTCATCAAAATTTTCCTCCAAAATTTAAGCAAAACGAAAAAACGTCGCCATTTCGTAGACGAGTTCCAGCCACTGCACACCAACGACTGAAAGTCTGCAATGGCTCAGCCAATCAGACTACAGCATTTGCATTAGTGTACTAGTAGAATTCTACCAATCACTTAGATGGCAAGGAAAGTTACTGTAAGTAAATTCAATTGAATCTTTTAAAGTTGTGAGAGTTTGTTTGCCTGTTTGTCGCTCGGCGCTGTAAATTATGGTCCGTAATCCTGTGCGTCTCTCTGTTCAATGTTAAGTAAAAAACTGAGTCAATTTCAGTCGAGTTTCCCTGTGTTATTGCTGCTGTATTTGAGAGAATTGCTGTGAAGTAAACTTACCTAATGTACTCGCTATCTGCTGCTCAATTTACGGTAGAAAAGCTAGTCTAATTGAGTCGAGTGATTCATAATGATCGACAAAAACTGTTTTTGTATAGTACAACTTCAAACTTTGCACGAAATTTCACACCGGGAAAACAGTTTTAGAGACCTTAACTGGGGAAGTAAATGCACTAAGATAAAGTAGTTAAAATAAATCTCTTCTTAATACGTTTTTCTTTGTATAGTATCTGATTTACGAGCTCGTTCGCTCGTTAGATTTTTTGCAAATGGTTTGTAGACGGCGCGTAAACGGACAAAGCCAATTCAATGGCAAAAAATGCGTAAACAAACCCACTTGTAAGCCAGTTTACGGCAAGAGGAAAAAGATAAAACTGTTATTGGCCGGCTTAGGGTTGGTCCGTATAGGGAAAAACTGTGACCTTAGGGTTGAAGATGCTGCCCTCGCCCTGCGGCTTCGGGCCGGTCACAGTTTTGCCCTATACGGATCTCCCAGCCAGCCAATAACATACATTTAATTTTTTGGTTATTTGTTGAATAACCAATGTCTCGTTTTGGTTACTTATAAATAACCAAACTGCAACGTGGTTATTTGCATAAAACCATACTTGTTTTGGTTACATACAAATAACCACCTTAATTAACAGTATTGCATTTGACACCCTACACTGCAAGAAAGCGTGTCGCCAGGAGCCCACTGATGGACAGTGGGCTCTTGGCGTCGCCAAATCCTTTTAAATGTGCATTTGCATTTGTTTACACTGTCATCAAAACTCGAGCTGTCTGAAGCAGTTTAGACAAGAAACTCAATGCCGAAGAGTTTCATATGCTATCTCATGGAGAAGCTTGTTCTTCATGAGAAATCGTGTATACCCATATCCCTGAATTGACGTATACCCTTGGTGTCAGAGGGTTTTTGTTTTCGTGGCGAAACCGCGGTTGTAAGCGATCGAAATCGCGGTGCCGCCGCTCACAATCGCAGGCACCCAGGGCAATTGACGTAATGAAATCACACTCGTGTATCATTATTTTTCATCTCATTAAAGAGTTCCAACGCCACCAACTTGGTTTTCTATGAACAACGAAATCTGGGAATTAAGGACAGTCATGACTGGAAGGAGTGGATTAGTTTAAGTTGAGATGTTGCGATCCTTCACTTATTGCGGTCATTATCATTTTTCTTTTCTTTTTTTGTTCCTTTATTCTTTGCTATGTTCTTGATTTTTTTTATTATTATTATTATTATTATTATTCTGAGCTCATACCATTTTTTTGTCTATTTTAATTGTTGAAAATTTACTTTTGCGTATTTTTTTCATAATTATGATGATTATTCGATGTTCAGGGATCTTCCGGAATTTTACGGGACGTTTTGGAAATGTTCCACGCTCCGGTTTTTATCCACGTCCCTGGTTAACGACAACTTCTCCCAGTGTCGAAAAGAACTTGCGAGATCTCGGAATAAGGCCATCCTGTGAGAACTTCACATGAGGACTGATCAAAGTTCAATGTACTTGCGCGCCAATCACCTGTTATATTATAAATCCGTTTAGACAAAACGTATGTTCAGGTTTCCAAGTCTTAGTCAAGAATCTTTCCCACGGACCCTCTAGTCTATACTGAGTTCGTCGAGATCGCAAGCAAAAGACTGTACTAGCTGCAGGGGATTTGAAAAAAAAGCTCACTAATTTCAGAATATCTTAGTACCCACCAAATATGCTCGTTGACTTCTTCTACTTTGTTTCCTGAAAATTTGCAATTTGCTCAGAAATAAACAATTTTATTGCTTTTATTGATTTTAGGATGGTCAAGATGAACCGAACAGTCACTTTCACTTGCCTTGTGCTTTATCTTATTGCTATCAGCTTACCCTGGATGGAAGGTCAGTTTTCTAAAGTTTGCGTCACACTCGACAGCCTGAAGAGCAAAGAGTGTTGTCCAATCCCTAAGGGCTTCACTGCGCCTTGCGGTAGCGATGGCAACAGAGGCACGTGCCAGGAGGTGATGATTCGTGAATGGAATTCGACCTACAGTCATTACATGTCATTCCAAGAGGAAGACGACCGTCATGATTGGCCGAATGCCCTCTACCACAAAACCTGCAAATGCCAATCAAACTTCGCTGGTTATGACTGCAGCAAGTGCGAGTTTGGTTACTATGGTAACAACTGCACCCAAAAGAAGATTCTGACGAGGAAGAATTTTGCCAAATTGTCAGCCGAGGAGAAGGATCGCTACATGAGATACATCAACATGTCCAGGTACTTTGAAAGTGATTATGTGGTGACTTCGAGACCTTACGAAGAGATCAACAAAACCGCGCAAGCTGGCGAAGACCCTGCGTCCTTGTTTCACAACGTCACCAACTATGACCTGTTCGTGTGGATGCATTATTACGCGGCACGTGACACAATTCATCCAAACAACAGAACAGATGCAGCCATTGACTTTGCGCATGAAGGCCAGGGATTTCCTTCGTGGCATCGACTGTACATGCTTGCCTGGGAGAGAACCTTGCAGGAAATTTCCGGCGATGACAATTTTGCTCTTCCTTTTTGGGATTGGACCTCAAATAAAGATGAGTGTGATCCTACCATTTGCTCTGAAGACTTACTTGGCGTGACACAACAAGCAGACGGCATGGTGAAAGGCAAATATTTCAATGATTGGTACATCATTTGCACAGCAGATCAAACCAATAACCTCACGGCAATGTGCATTCCTACAGTTAAACAGCCCGGGCTGGAGCGTTCGACAAAGAAGGAAAAAGACGACAAAGCAAAGACTCAAGGATATACGATGACATTTCCAGCCAAAGACGAAGTCGACTTTGCTCTTCGTTTTGAAACCTTTGACCTGCCTCCCTACAACAAAGAGTCGAGCTGCAATTTCAACAACATCCTTGAGGGCTATGCCAGTTCTAAGACAGGATATCGTTTGCCCAACGTTCACACATTGCACAACCAGGTTCATATTGTCGTCGGGGGTACCATGGGAGATGTCCCTTCAGCATCCAATGATCCAATCTTTCTTCTTCATCATTCTTTCGTGGATCGTATTTATGAAAAATGGCTTCGCAGGTACAACAAAGACGCATCCGTTCTTTCTGTCTTCGACGCACCCATTGGCCACAACATGCACGACGTCATTGTACCATTGTTCCCTTTGTACACCCATCAGCAGATGTTCAAGAAGTCTTTTGAGTTCGGTTATGAATATGAGGATGTTGACGAAGATGGTAAGTACTTTGTGGAGGCCCAGTAGCCTTATCATTAGTGTGCTCGCACATAGCTATTGTGATCAAGGAGGCAGTCCTCTCAAGGCAAGGTCCTTTCCTTGTACTTCGATCTGGTTGACCCTTGGAATTTCATAATTTTGTGTGGGAGGCTCGGTGGCCTCATGTTTGTGCGCTCACCTCAAGATCGGGAGGCCGAGGACACTATGTTGTGTTCTTGGGCAAGACACTATATTCTCACACTGCCCCTCTCTACCCAAGCGTACAAACGGGTACGGGTAAATTTCATACTGCCGATAACCCTAGGATGGACTAGCATACAAGTCCTGGTGCTACAGAAAGCTGAGATAAGCGCTGGCCTAATGGGCCACTTATGGCCTCTTGTAAAAGCTTTACCCTTTACTTTAATTAAGGCGTTATATAAGTTATGTGATAAGATAGCTAGCAGGAAACTGCGCTATCAAACGCAGTATGCATGGACGTGAATTCAATAGTGTAACATCATGGCGCGAGCAAAAGTAACTGCGCTTCGTCATGTCCAGTTACAATGTTGTAAAACAATTGATTCATGCCTTAGCGTGCATCATCCAGTTATGATGCCCTTGGTAAGTTCGAGGAGAACCCGAAAATGTAGAGTTATCTTCCAAATTGCTCGAAAAATTTCGCAACGCCCGAATACCAGTTTCGAAATTGAATACAATCGCACTTAAATTGCATGCAATAACAAATGTTTCAATTCTCCTGTGTGATGAAACTCTTAGAATTTCAATATTTTCGACCCAAATAAAATTGGTCAAGGAATCCGGATTTTAAATGCTTGTGACTTTTACTACATGCTATATTTTACTGCCTGAAAAAAAATTATAAGGATTCAAAGGTAAGACAAGACAAACCTGTTTTATAAGTAATAGTCCAGGCATTTTGTTGTCGGACCTGTAACTAATTGCAAAAGAAGCTTTCTCTTCGTTAACCAGTTAGAAATATCCTACACATGAACTTACTAAAAGTCCCTAAAGATCCAAGCATGGGAACACGTCTAAACAGGACCCATTAAATAAGTTCTTTTTTCCCACAGCATGAAAACGAGGCTATCAACTGGAAGTTGCTGTTTATGGCTTTTTATTGGTATAAATCAAGTCATTTTGCCAGAACTAAGAATATATTCTTAAAAAAAAAGATTTTAAGGCCTAAATCCTGAAAGAATTTCGTAAAAAATATTTCAATTAGTAAATATTAAGGTCAACGTAGCCAGCAGTGAGATCTGATTTTGCCGAAACATTATGAGAGAAAATGCTTGAGACTCACGACCAAAAAAGTGCTTTATTATATTAAAAGAAAGCTATACTTCTATTCAATTCTACATGTGCTATATACAATGTAATTTTAAATACGCTAGCCCTCCGAATATTCACTTTTGTAATCTACAGTGTTCGTCAAATTTGTGCACGAAGACCTTTTGCATTGGCCACAGGCGGGGGAACATTGCATACCATTCTTTCGACAAATGCACCTCATACTGCTACAGTCAGAAGAACAGTTGCGTCCGATTAACATGAAGAAGCGATTCTTAAGCAGGCGCAGGGTGTCAAGTGACAAATGACACTTAGAAAATAGGAAAATAGGAAAGACAGTGGCCAAAAAGTAGGAAATAAATAGGTATTCTCACCCCAAAATAGGAAAAAAATAAGAGAATTTCTTGAGTTCTATCCTCTTAACACTCAACAACTTAACACTTAACCATGGCATACATCCACAATGCATTGCTGTATCAACAAAAACGAGTGTTACTACCTATGTTACCAAGCACAACTCATCCTACAACAATTACCAGATTCGAAATTTCATTAGATACTTCACAAGATGCCTTTAATTAAAGTCAGTAGTCCTTAAAACTGTCAGAATGATAATTAGCAATAATTCACCGAAGTGGAGGTAAATATCCACCACTTTCACCGACACTGAGGTGAGTAATTGTTTTAGTATATACCACACAAGCTGAATAACTAGCGTATAGCAGGCCAAAGAGTAACTTTATTTGCGACAATATACCGACAAAAGCCATTTTGTTTTTCTCTGGCTGCTCGGAGGTGAATAGTACTTGGCCTCTGAGCTAGCCAATCAGTGCGCACGAGAAGTACTATTCACTTGCGTGTTTTTGACAAACCAAAACAATATCAATGCTACCAAATGTGTCCTCCTTACAATAAAAGCCAACCACGACTTTTGAACGTCAACAACCAAGAAGTCCAACACTATACCGTTTTCACTCTTTTAGCAGATTTGATAACCTTTGCTTTGCTTTTCTTGAAGGCAGCATTTGCTGTTGAGGACATGGTCTTTTCTAACAGTTTGTGCTGTTTGTCAGTCAACAATTTCTCCTTTGTCCTATTTTCTCCAAGCTTTGCATTGCTTGGTCTCGCTTGGTCTTAGCAGCGTCAAGTATCGTACTTTTATTTAACAGTTTGTTTGTTGGCAACATAAAACTCTCTAATGCCAAGAATAGCCAGGCTGTGCTTTTCAGGACTCAAACATGCTAAGGCCTTTCTGGTTTGATCACCAATGACAAGTTCATTGTCAGTAAGATGTAACTGGACATCCCTTACACGTTATCAAAACCACTGAGAAAGTCTGGGCACGAGTTTCAGAAGAAAATCACTCATAAAGACTTCAAACTGGTCTTTTTTTGTCATGAAGTTTCAGTTTTTTGTAGTATTAATCGATTTTATTGTCAAAATGTTTCTGTGTACCTAGCGAAACCCTAAAAAAATAAGGAAAACTAGGAATTTCATGAAAAAATAGGAGAAAATAGGAGGCAGGCCAAAAAATAGGAACTTGACAC
>JAHPZR010009541.1:0-10781 GCA_019787425.1 Platygyra sinensis | reverse complement strand
GGCTTATCGTAAGATATCGGAATACATGCTAGAGGTGCTTTAGCACTATCGTAATAAACAGTGAAGGCATTGTTCGTCGTACGGACAACTAATTTTAAATCTATGAATTGATGCAAGCCCTTCATGGGATGAATGTATTTGATACTAATTATGATACTTCAATGCATATGTTCGAACGTTTCCAAAAATCTTCTGATAATCTGCCTGCAACCACCCCCACCCCACACCCCTCTCCTCGCCACTGCGCCGTACTGTTTCACTCAGCGGCTGGTCAGCGGTCACGCTTACGATGAAAATATCGCTTCCTGATCACAGTTCTTGTCCACCAGAAAATCAAAATACCAGCGTGATGTTGCCTCGAAGATAAAGTGGTTTATATGTTATTTGATTCGTACTTCACATTCGAGTCGAGGTTTACTACGGGTGGCACAGACTAATTATTACGGTGGAATCGACGAGGAGAATTCGAACACTAGTTGTAGTGTTTGAATCGTTGGAAGAAATGTTCGCATGGGAATGTAGGAATGGTAAGTTTAACGAACAATTTCAAATTTTTCCGCTTGTTAATTAAACGTAAAGTTCATTCGAATGCTTTCGTATGTATTTCTGACGGTTTTAGATCTGCCTGTGCGATTCATATCTGCTACGCTTCACGTTGACAAGTCCTTCAAAATGGCGGCCAAACTTGGAGATTGCCGAAAATTAGGTAAGTTCAAGGAGTTATAAAGTTCTGGTAAAGGTCGGGCCGCAAAGTTTTTTTCTGTAGTTACCTTTTCTATGGCACCTACTTCCTAGCTATGTTAGTTGGATCAGTTGAGTACGCCTCACTTTTTCAAAAATTAACCTTAAATTTGATCGGTTTTGGCATGTGTGACTTTAGCAAACCGATATGGTGTCATTCAAGTCTTCCTGTTTGCTTTATCGAAAAGCGATGTTCACGAAAGTCGCCTCAATGAATAAGATAGAGTTAATATACATGGCTGTGGTATTTGTTTTTTGCTGAGCCGCGTAGTTTTTTGTAAATTGTCTTCCAAAGTTGTCTCAAATTTAAGTCTTGAAAAGTGTCACGACAGGCCTTCGCTCGAGTGAAATTTAATTTCCGTAAAACTCAGACGAATAAAGAGATCCGATCAAACGGATTGTGGTTTTAGTATAGGTACATGAATGTCTTACAACACACAAGAGATGAGCTAAATCTGTGACTCAAGCAAAATCGACCGGACCGCTCTTACAGAGACACACTCTTAAACTCTCAGCTACAACACGGTCTAACGACTCAACTCTACTTAAAATTCCTCCTTATAACTCAATATAAAGTGTCCCTCATAAACACGAGTGAAGCAACAAGAAAGGTTAAGCTACCGAGCAGAGAACTACTAATGTACAAATGTCAAGACCCACAGGAGTCGTTTACGGCTTGTCAACCCCATTTTACAACAATACCCCGATGTATGTTTGTAGATTGGGCATGCAAACTCCGGTCGCCGTTGACACGGACGTCTAAGCGAGCAGAATGGAACGGTTCTGTTAGGTGATCGTAGTTTTGTTTATCCGAAAGTTTACAACATAAGCACACGATCAGGAAACTGAGTAGCTGGCTCGAAGTCTTCGAGTGGACAAGGCTTCAATATTCCAAGAAAATATATAATGTGTACACTAAAAGCGGCAGCTCAGTAAAAGTTCCTTGTGCAGGT
The DNA here is from genome assembly GCA_019787425.1 of Platygyra sinensis. Classification (NCBI taxonomy): domain Eukaryota; kingdom Metazoa; phylum Cnidaria; class Anthozoa; order Scleractinia; family Merulinidae; genus Platygyra; species Platygyra sinensis. Next base: position 9,087 of record JAHPZR010009541.1, on the reverse strand, counting down.
TTCGAGAGTAGTATACTATGTTGTTTTCACTCCGCGTTCCGGATTAGGTGGATAGGTGCCTAGGTAAATCATTAATATTCAAACTGTCTAGGTAAAATGCGTTCCTGCATAATAATTTTTGACTTCCTCCATACTAATGTACTAATTCGGTACAAGTTTACTAATAAGCGTCGCTCGAGTACAATGGAAACAATAAGGTTGCCTGGGCTTGCCCGCTTATAGTGAACCCTGTTTGGCTCATGAAAAATCTATTAACTGTTCAAAATAAAAGCGCGTTCTCCGTGAGTACTTTATTCTTGTCACAAACTCCAGTAACAAATATTTTGATCGAGCAGATAGCTTCCAAACATGCAAGTCGAATCCACATCTAAACCTATGTTAACCGTGGACGAAGCTAACGAGGACACTATCAGCGCGTTTGATCAATTGATGAACGAATATTCTCAGCGCGAAGCACTTGTAAGTATTGTTCTCTTACATAAGTCTTAACCATGACAGTTTTGAATTTGTATTCGTTTTCAATCTCACTCTTAACTGATCATAATTTTTTATCGTTTAACACAGACACCCGGCAATGAGGTTCCGACTGCAAACGCGGAAAATGAATTTTTTGACTTTCTCGATTCGGTGAGTTTATTTTGGGTTTGTTTAACATATTTTGTAGCACGACAACATACTCTGAACCGTTGATTTAACACGCACCGTTAACCAAGTGTAATTATGCGTGTTACTTTGACTTAAATTTGCATCAAACGCTCCGTTAACAACACAATGAAATAAAGCGATGTGTGAAGTATAGTTACTGTCAACCATGTAAATAATCGGAATAAGCAAACTTAATCGAAACATCTTTTGCTTTACAGTTTACGAATGCTGACCTGCGAGAAATCGAGGATATGGAACGCACAGCGCTGAAAAATAGAAGTCGCTTTTCATTTATTCAAAAACCCCGAGGCCAAACCAACGCTTGGATAAAAGGTCGAAGAATTCATAAAAGACATTCACGACCCCGAGAGTGGTTTATACACTGGATAAAAGAGTTTGAGAGGAAGGAGGCTGAATCTCGGGAAAGAGAGGAAGAAACAAAGAGGAAGACGAAGAATTAAGAGAAAAAGAACGACGGTATTCTGAAAAACTGAGAAATGGAACTCCTGAAGAACGGGAATGGGAACGTGTATTTCAACAGGAAAAAAAGAGGAATGGAGGATATGTCACTGATATCATGGAAAGGCGACGGTGGGGATTTGAGTGAGATATTACCCGACTGGTTTATGAAAATACCTGTTAAGTTTTTTATCTGAACTCTCCGCTTTTCTGAAGAGAGAGAGAAGTTCGGAACGCTAATTAAATTGTCAACACGCGACAGTAAATATTTTCGAACAATACGTTTCTCTTACGTTTCTCAATGTTTTAAAGGTTTGTTTTTAGCACGCTTCCGTTGGACATTTAAAGTTCTTGTATACGGTTTTTCTCGCTTGTAAATAGTTGTAAATAGCCTTTCACAGATGTTTGTACATAGGAAAATTGTAAATAAATCACTAGTTGAATTGAATCATGGCTTGTTGTCTCTCTAGCCACGCGCACGTGTTCCACGCTCGCTCGGGGAAAACACAACGCTAAAATGTGGCGTTTATGGCGCTTTTGGCGTTTCTGGCTGTCGTTGCGTATTAAATTATCGATAAATGTCGCGTCATAAACAGTTTTGTTCAGTTGGAATTCAGTTGAAATATGTATTGGTGAATTTTGCTCCACAACTCGGAAGTGGGCAATCACGGCACACGCGTTTAGTCATGTTAACAGTTCGAGATCTCAACAAAAACAAAACACTTCCAGCACATTTTAACCTTTAATGCGAAGGGCAAAAAGGACACAACACAGGACAAAAAGGCCACAACACAGGACAAAAAGGCCTTTTTGCGGGCCAAAGGGGACAAAACGAGGCCATTCAGGACAAAAGGGCAGAGAGGGCACCTTTTTGACTTTGTGTGTTTGCGTGTAAGTCGCGCGCGTGGCTAGACAGAAGACAAGTCATGGTTAGCATAAATTTATTTACAAACTATCTACTAATTATTTCTTTTTTAAATATTAAATCTTAAGGAAAAATCTTTCTATTTACAGTCTATAGAAAAACTATTTACAAAACTTTCAATTTTTTAAGGCAGAATCAGTAATTTTAGGGAAAACATTGATATTAAAGTTGGCTAACTTAAAAATTGTGTAAGATTGCTTGTCAAGAAGGCAAGTCCAAAAAAGTAAATAAATCATGATTAATAATATCAAACAATTAGTCTCCTAAAGAATGGAAAGGTTAACAATCTATAGATTTGGGATTTCATGACCTAAAACGACGCGCGCGTGTTCCTGGCGAGATTCCACGCGCGCCCAGAAAAAAACACCAAGTCAAAAAGTTGCTCTCCCTGCCCTTTTGTCCTGAATGGCCTCGTTTTGTCCCTTTTGGCCCGCAAAAGGCCTTTTTGTCCTGTGTTGTGGCCTTTTTGTCCTGTGTTGTGTCCTTTTTTGCCCTTCGCATTAAAGGTTAAAATGTGCTGAAAGTGTTTTATTTTTGTTGAGATCTCGAACTGTTAACATGACTAAACGCGTGTGCCGTGATTGCCCACTTCCGAGTTGTGGAGCAAAATTCACCAATACATATTTCAACTGAATTCCAACTGAACAAAACTGTTTATGACGCGACATTTATCGATAATTTAATACGCAACGACAGCCAGAAACGCCAAAAGCGCCATAAACGCCACATTTTAGCGTTGTGTTTTCCCCGAGCGAGCGTGGAACACGTGCGCGTGGCTAGACAGACAACAAGACAAGATTCAATTCAACCAGTGATTTATTTACAATTTTCCTATGTACAAACATCTGTGAAAGGCTATTTACAACTATTTACAAGCGAGAAAAACCGTATACAAGAACTTTAAATGTCCAACGGAAGCGTGCTAAAAACAAACCTTTAAAACATTGAGAAACGTAAGAGAAACGTATTGTTCGAAAATATTTACTGTCGCGTGTTGACAATTTAATTAGCGTTCCGAACTTCTCTCTCTCTTCAGAAAAGCTGAGAGTTCAGATAAAAACTTAACAGGTATTTTCATAAACCAGTCGGGTAATATCTCACTCAAATCCCCACCGTCGCCTTTCCATGATATCAGTGACATATCCTCCATTCCTCTTTTTTTCCTGTTGAAATACACGTTCCCATTCCCGTTCTTCAGGAGTTCCATTTCTCAGTTTTTCAGAATACCGTCGTTCTTTTTCTCTTAATTCTTCCGTCTTCCTCTTTGTTTCTTCCTCTCTTTCCCGAGATTCAGCCTCCTTCCTCTCAAACTCTTTTATCCAGTGTATTAAACCACTCTCGGGGTCGTGAATGTCTTTTATGAATTCTTCGACCTTTTATCCAAGCGTTGGTTTGGCCTCGGGGTTTTTGAATAAATGAAAAGCGACTTCTATTTTTCAGCGCTGTGCGTTCCATATCCTCGATTTCTCGCAGGTCAGCATTCGTAAACTGTAAAGCAAAAGATGTTTCGATTAAGTTTGCTTATTCCGATTATTTACATGGTTGACAGTAACTATACTTCACACATCGCTTTATTTCATTGTGTTGTTAACGGAGCGTTTGATGCAAATTTAAGTCAAAGTAACACGCATAATTACACTTGGTTAACGGTGCGTGTTAAATCAACGGTTCAGAGTATGTTGTCGTGCTACAAAATATGTTAAACAAACCCAAAATAAACTCACCGAATCGAGAAAGTCAAAAAATTCATTTTCCACGTTTGCAGTCGGAACCTCATTGCCGGGTGTCTGTGTTAAACGATAAAAATTATGATCAGTTAAGAGTGAGATTGAAAATGAATACAAATTCAAAACTGTCATGGTTTAAGACTTATGTAAGAGAACAATACTTACAAGTGCTTCGCGCTGAGAATATTCGTTCATCAATTGATCAAACGCGCTGATAGTGTCCTCGTTAGCCTCGTCCACGGTTAACATAGGTTTAGATGTGGATTCGACTTGCATGTTTGGAAGCTATCTGCTCGATCAAAAATATTTGTTACTGGAGTTTGTGACAAGAATAAAGTACTCCACGGAGAACGCGCTTTTATTTTGAACAGTTAATAGATTTTTCATGAGCCAAACAGGGTTCACTATAAGCGGGCAAGCCCAGGCAACCTTATTGTTTCCATTGTACTCGAGCGACGCTTATAAGTAAACCTATACCGAATTAGTACATTAGTATAGAGGAAGTTAAAAATTATTATGCAGGAACGCATTTTACCTAGACAGTTTGAATATTAATGATTTACCTAGGCACCTAATCCACCTAATCCATAGGCACCTAATCCACCTAAACCGGAACGCGGAGTAAAAACAACATAGTATACTACTTTCGAGTTCATCCAAGTTATCAGATTATTTGACTTTATTCTGCTTCCTCTCCGGGAGTTTTCTTCGCTGTATCTCATTCACGTTTGACGTTTCATGATATCTTCTTTTTTTATCGTCAAGACCGCTCGCACTATGGTCAGGCATCGCCTAGATCTTCACGACCAAAATCCATAGGTCTTCTTGCTTTTGTCGGTCCTTGGCCTCCAGCAAGATCCGAATCATACAGAACACTTCATTCAGTTTACAATAAGTTATATTGCAACAAGAACGAAAAACAAAGCATAAAAATCCATAACAGACCATGAAAATACAAGGCGGTTCGCACTGCAGGCGGTTCATCATGTACAAATGCCATCTTCAAGTTGTCTATTACTTTATTAACTTCCAGTTAGCTTATACCCAGTTTCCCTTGGTTGCAAGATTAGAAAAGGGATCAAAAGAGAAAGGAATAAGGAGAGATCGGCCTTCCCCTTTAACCGCCATTTTTCTCTTAGGCTGTTATGCGGACGTCGGCGAAAACAAGATCATTTTCGAGGGAAATAAAGAACTCCCGCAGATATCACAGTTCTAAAAATAAAAAGATACGGAAAAGGGTTGACTGAAGGCTACAGCTGGTACGCAGGCTCCGGGTAATGGGCTCCTGACAAACACCAATAAAAAGGGAACTTATCAACCTACTTGCCTGCCAAGTCTGGTTTAATTCGATGGATTCTACTTTTGTCTATGGCCTAGAACTCTTAGTTTTGGAAGGAACGGGAGGAAAAGCCCTAGCAACCGACAACCGTGATGTAATGATAATTGTGTACTTTCTCGTTTCAGTGGTAACTTGAGCTAATTTACTAATTTGATTTAGGGTACGGACATTCCGAGTCGCGATCTTTACTTGAACTTTTGGAGAAGCGAGTGATCATCTCGGATCTAAAGTTCTCATTCGGGTTTGACCCGTCTCGTTTTGCTATGACGATCTGAGTTTTTCCCAAACAAGGTATGGGTCCCTGAGCCGGCCACTGATCCGGCCTCCATAAAATAGTACATCTCCGAAAATGTAATAGTTTCTGTGAACACAATTGTTTTTACAGTTGGAGAAGATTAACCCCGGCTGCACCCTCCTCCTTCTTCCATACGACCTTGGGACCGGCTTTGTCAGAGTTAGAGCTAATCAAAATTCGAGAATAAGTTAAGTTCTTATCTGGAAGGATTTATTGTATGGACTTCCAATAAATTTTTCTTGTGGGACACGGTGGGTAGTCCGGAGTGGGAAGATAGCTCTCTCTTGTCCGCTCAGAAAGCCAATCACAATGCAGATTTTGGTTTGCCCACTCAGGAAGCCAGCCCCATTATTATATGAACATAAAGATATTTCCTCTTCGAAATATACGTATAAAGCTATGGACATCATTAACTGTAAATAGCATAAGTAATCGTATTTTGGGCTCAAATCCTTTTCAGGACTGAATTTTTTGTAGGCTTTAATTCACAACTACTTTAGTTGTGTGATGTGTATAACTGGGATGATCAATCATGTCTTCATATCATTTTTTCTCAGTTTAAATATATGATCTTTCATATATCCACTTGCATTCTTCACCATCTACGAGTATGTTACAAACTCACAAAATGGCCATCTTCCAGCTGACTTGATAGCGGAGCTTTAGCGCGCGAAGCGTGCAGCGAAGTTCCATAATTCCAAAATTGGTAACTCATCAAGCTGAGAAAATTTGGTTATGACGTCAGCGTACACGCTAGAGAGCGAGCGAGCGAACGCCGTCCGTACATACTCTGGGGGTGGTGGAGAGGCGTCTCGTGGTAAGGCGCACGGGAGATCTAAGGAATGTTATCTTTTCTCGGCGGGATTTGTCAGAAAGACTCATTTGTATTTGTCATGTCGACAAACGTTCGGGGACGTTGATCTAACGTTTAAGATTGAGTTTATCTGAAGCACAACATGAAAGAGAACGACACATAGCAAGAATTAACAGCCGAAAAAGTGGCGAAGATGGCGAAAGAGCGTCCGCGGCCCAGGGCAAGAAAGGAGGCGAGACAGTACTTCAAACACTGAACAATGTCGTGAATTGAATCGAGTAAGGGCTAGTGAAAGATGAAACAATACAAACAATGCCGTGACACTGGCGAGTGAGAGCTTTAGAAAAGAACTGAAACGCTCGAAAAAATTAACTCAGAAGACTACAGAACTTCACACGTCGACATAAGCTTATTATGTGCAGCTGTGCAAGGGGAGTAGCATGATTTCATCAGGTGACCAACAAGAGAAATCAAACGTGTTTTGTGTGTATAGATGAATTACAGGAAGGTGAACACAGTGGGAAAAAGTCGTTAATTCGTTGGTCTATCGAAAAGATTTGTTCAGTTCAGTCTTCGCAACTTTTGCTGAAAGTTCTGGCGATAGGATTCACACTGCAGTGAAATGCCAAATTGTGGTGAGCGACTTTATTAAATAGAAACGTTTGCGTTTTCCATAAAAAAAATATATCCAGTTGCTTCAGCGATATAAGTTTATAAGTTAATGTTATATCGTCAATAGAAAGTTTAAAGTGTCCTTGACTTTCTGATTTGGATCCATGCTGTGAGAAATGTGAGAAATTTCAGAGACTAAAGTTGTTGTTGAATATGAATATGCATAATTCAGTATTGTAAACAAAGCTTAAGCTTAAGTAGTTTTCTTTCGTTTCTCGCCCTATACCAATAACCTCTCGAGAGATTACAGTTTTATTACGTTTTGAAGTTTTCTTTGATTTAGTAGGGCCAGCCACTAGACTGCTATAATTTCTTCTTCTGTTTACAATTTTGAAGAAGGAAAAGCATCGTTTAATTTGCTGTTTGACAGCTCTTGACGCTCGTCAGCTTAATATATTGTCATGCATACTACGTCTACAAATTATAAAGACATCTTCGGTTTGTTTGCCCAATTTATTGGGTTAGGTGAAATGCCTGACTGAATTTCTTTTAAGGTTATCGGTAAAAACTGGTAAAACTACGGCCGAAAAAATGACTGCAAAGCCGTCAGCAAAATAGTGTTTAATAATAGCACCAATAATTGTTAAAACTCGAACGCCGCAAGTCTTTGGAGATTTTGGACGTTTTCCGGCTTCTACAAATGCATTTCTTGGCTTTAACTGGAATAATAGTCAATCTTTACCGAAGTTTGAGCAACATTTCTGTAATCCTTCGTTTGATTCAGGCTAAGTGATATGCATATTTAGTTTTCCTCCGTTTTGTTGTGGTTGAAATTTCAAGTGGATGATTAGTACTGCACTAGGCTTGCTGATGAAGCAAGTATGGAATGTTAATAACCAAAATGCTAAACCCCTAGGCTCTCCTGAAACTTGGTAAATTACTAATAGCACCTCCATATCCCCTCTTGCAACATGAACTATTTTTTTTCTGCATCAATCAGTGCTCCTGCATGCAAAGAAAGCTCTACACTGAGTTTGATTTGCTATTTGATTTCATTAGTGCCGCTGTATTTGGTTGGGGAAACATGGTCCTCATTTTTCAATTTTTTTGGGTGGGTTATGAGTTCAGCCCTGGTACATTTAGGATATATTTCTTATCCATTTAGCTGTAATGTTATCAGTGCTATTAAGCATATATAAGCTTGGCTGACCAAATACCTCTGCATAAAAAACTTGAGTGCACATAGCCAACTTACTTAGAGCTTACTTATCATTTTTGACATAATTTTATAACTAATGGAGTCACAAAGAAAATTGACAGTTCCTGTAGTCCACAGTCTTAGTGGAGAAAAAAGAACACTTTTTGAAATTGAATTATAGAATTATTATTGAAACCTTACATGTAAGTATTCCTCGATAAAATGTTGTTTTTAACATTTATGCCAGACTGATTGATTTAGTCATTGTGATTGTTCCAATTTTCGGCAGACAATAGATCTCATTTCATTCCCGTATGCTGTTTTTAATTCTGTACTTCTGTCATACCTTTAATAACTGTATCTTAGTCACTTTTGGGAAGCGTCCTGAAGCTAAGTAGAATTGCAGTAGTTTTAATATGAAAAGAAACTGAACAATTGATGGATGCAGAACATAACAGCAAATCGCAATGCACGATTATGTCATAAACTATGTGTACAAATTCACACCACCAGTGAGTCAATTGTAAACATTATAATATATAGATTTAGCCAAGCCTTAAGGAGGCTCGAAAGGGTTTTTTGTTGCTATATTGTTTGTGAAACGATGGAAGATTACAAAGAAGGATGTTTAATGGTGTGTGCAAACTATATGTTTCCTTGCAACTCTATTGTTGGCTATACTTTAAGGGTACTTGTGACGTCATATCAGTTACCATGGCAAAGCACAAGGTCCACAAAAGCGTCCTCTAAATTTCAGTTCAATTTATCTAGTAGAATTAAATATTTTTAAAGAAAACGCGTTTGACGGCTTACAGAAAATTCCACTAGATAATTTTCCCCGAAACTTTTATACCTGAAGTGCCATCGTGAATGGTGCGTACATGCAGAAAATCAAGATAGGTCACTGGGCAAACTTTCGAGCTAAAAACAAATGTTTTTCCGCAGATTTTGTTTCCGGTTTGCGCGATTTTACGCAGCATTAACTTCCGGTGTGCTGATTTTAATACTGATTTAGCTGACGCGTGCATCTTAGTTATGGCGTTTGTAGATTGCGCGCGCGCGTGCAGCTAAAA